>JBBDGT010000176.1:52085-84585 GCA_037306005.1 Rhinophrynus dorsalis | reverse complement strand
TATATATATACTAGCAATGTTGGACGGTGTTGCCTGTCATGTTATGACCGTTGGGCGCACATGTGTGAAATGTAGACACACTGATAAACACAGACATATGCAACACACAGGCAGACACATACACACAGTGTGAAAAAAGTACACCCTCTTTGAATTCTGTGGTTTTACTTATCAGGACACAATAACAATCATCTGTTCCTTAACAGGTCTAAAAATTAGTTATCTACAACCTCAGATGACATATTAAACAGCGTCATGATTTATTTAACAAAAATGAAGCCAAAATGGAGAAGCCATGTGTGAGAAATTAAGTAAACCTTATGATTCAATAGATTGTAGAACCACCTTTATCAGCAATAACCTGAAGTAATAGTTTTCTGTATGACTTTATCAGTCTCTCACATCGTTGTGGAGGAATTGTGTCCCACTCTCCTTTACAGCGTTGCTTCAGTTGATTGAGGTTTGCGGGCAGTTGTTTATGCACATCTCTCTTAAGGTCCCTCCCCAGCATTTCAATCGGGTTGAGGTCTGGACTTTGACTCGGCCATTGCAACAACTTGATTCCTTTCTTTTTCAGCCATTCTGTTGTAGATTTGCTGTGTGCTTGGGATCATTGTCCTGTTGCATGACCCAATTTCAGCCAAGCTTTAGCTGTCAGACAGATGGCCTCACATTTGACTCTGGAATACTTTAGTATACAGAGGAGTTCATGGTCGACTTAATGACTGCAAGGTTCCAGGTCCTGTGGCTGCAAAACAAGCCCAAATCATCACCCCTCCACCATAGTGCTTGACAGTTGGTATGAGGTGTTTCTGCTGATATACTGTGTTTTGTTATCCCAACTGTGGCACTGTGCATTATGGCCAAACATCTACAATTTGGTCTCGTCCGTCCAAAGGACATTGTTCCAGACGTCTTGTGGTTTGTCCAGATGCAACTTTGAAACCTAAACCGTGCTGCCATGTTCTTTTAGAGAGAAGAGGTTTTCTCCTGGCAACCCTTCCAAACAAACCGTACCTGTTCAGTCTATGATGGTACCAGTGGACACCCAGCCTTGTTGTCCCCGTCAATGGTCACTTCTTCTGCTACGAGCCAGATGGACATCCAACAGCATACCACAATATACCCAAACTAGGCAAAACTAGGGTCAGGATACCAAGTGCACACATTCTGCATACAGTAGACTTTCCCCCAAGCATCAGACAACACCAGTGTCTTGGGGTAGACTAACAACTGCCTTTATTGGAACAAACCACACGTATTTATACTCAAAACCTACATTGAAATACATGGGCAGGCAGGATACAATAGGTGACTCACAGGGATAATATAATCACAATATACAAGACAAAGGGCCAACAACAGAAGGTCCCAGCAAACACAATAACACAGACATGACAGCATTACTACACGAAAGGGCTAGCAACAGATGGTACAACACAGTACAAAGGGCCAGACGTGATTAGGTTAACACACACAGGGGGTCTCAATACTGTTCACAATACACTGCTTGAAGGGCTACAATACACATTGGAAGTAACTTTGGCTAAACTCAAATAATTAACCCTTACTGCCCATTTCCTTAGAAGCAAGCCAGCAGTCCATGGTTGTCAGTCTCCTTGGCCTAGAAACGTCCACAGTCTCTGGGGGTTCTTGGGATAACAGTTCCAGGCCCAGAGAAGGGCTCCAGTAGCGGACTATGATCCATTACAGGATCCTCCGTGGCAAGGGGACAACAGGGCAGAGATAAGTCTCAGGAGAGGCCATACCCTGTTCCAGGTGTAAGAAATTCTATCTAGCCCCTCTTACCAAGGGTACAATTGTTCTTTGGGGATTGGTTGTAACTAAGAATCACACACATAAGAGATAATAATAAAAGATGATTGTATTATGTACAGAATCAAAATACTGTTACAGTTTGGGTGGTATATACATGAACAAATTAATATTATAGATTACAGGTATGGAAAAGATGGAATTGAATTGGATAACAGTAAATTATATGATGAAAATCTCCTCACACCCTCCAGCACAAATCTTGGTTTCTGGTCTCTTATCTGCTGGACTCACATCTGGACAGGAATCAGGACTGCTGGACTCACATCTGGACAGGAATCAGGACTGCTGGACTCACATCTGGACAGGGATCAGGACTGCTGGCTCACATCTGGACAGGAATCAGGACTGCTGGGCTCACATCTGGACAGGGATCAGGACTGCTGGGCTCACATCTGGACAGGAATCAGGACTGCTGGGCTCACATCTGGACAGGATCAGGACTGCTGGGCTCACATCTGGACAGGAATATCACATCTGGACAGGAATCGGGACTGCTGTGCTCCCATCTGGACAGGAATCAGGACTGCTGGGCTCACATCTAGACAGGAATCAGGACTGCTGGACTCACATCAGGACAGGGATCAGGACTGCTGGACTCACATCTGGACAGGGATCAGGACTGCTGGACTCACATCTGGACAGGAATCAGGACTGCTGGGCTCACATCAGGACAGGGATCAGGAATGCTGGGCTCACATCTGGACAGGAATCAGGACTGCTGGGCTCACATCTGGACAGGAATCAGGACTGCTGGGGTCACATCTGGACAGGGATCAGGACTGCTGGGCTCACATCTGGACAGGAATCAGGACTGCTGGGATCACATCTGGACAGGGATCAGGACTGCTGTACTCACATCAGGACAGGGATCAGGACTGCTGGGCTCCCATCTGGTCAGGAATCAGGACTGCTGGGCTCACATCTGGACAGGGATCAGGACTGCTGGACTCACATCTGGACAGGAATCAGGACTGCTGGGCTCCCATCTGGACAGGGATCAGGACTGCTGGACTCACATCAGGACAGGGATCAGGACTGCTGGGCTCACATCTGGACAGGGATCAGGACTGCTGGGCTCACATCTGGACAGGAATCAGGACTGCTGGGCTCACATCTGGACAGGAATCAGGACTGCTGGGCTCACATCTGGACAGGGATCAGGACTGCTGGGCTCACATCTGGACAGGAATCAGGACTGCTGTGCTCACATCTGGACAGGGATCAGGACTGCTGGGCTCACATCTGGACAGGAATCAGGACTGCTGTGCTCACATCTGGACAGGGATCAGGACTGCTGGGCTCACATCTGGACAGGAATCAGGACTGCTGTGCTCACATCTGGACAGGAATCAGGACTGCTGTGCTCACATCTGGACAGGGATCAGGACTGCTGGGCTCACATCTGGACAGGAATCAGGACTGCTGGGCTCACATCTGGACAGGAATCAGGAATGCTGGGCTCACATCTGGACAGGAATCAGGACTGCTGTGCTCACATCTGGACAGGGATCAGGACTGCTGGGCTCACATCTGGACAGGAATCAGGACTGCTGGGCTCACATCTGGACAGGGATCAGGACTGCTGGGCTCACATCTGGACAGGAATCAGGACTGCTGGGCTCACATCTGGACAGGAATCAGGACTGCTGTGCTCACATCTGGACAGGGATCAGGACTGCTGTACTCACATCTGGACAGGAATCAGGATTGCTGTGCTCACATCTGGACAGGGATCAGGACTGCTGTGCTCACATCTGGACAGGGATCAGGACTGCTGTGCTCACATCTGGACAGGAGTCAGGACTGCTGTGCTCACATCTGGACAGGAATCAGGACTGCTGGGCTCACATCTGGACAGGGATCAGGGCTGCTGGACTCACATCTGGACAGGGATCAGGACTGCTGGGCTCACATCTGGACAGGGATCAGGACTGCTGTGCTCACATCTGGACAGGAATCGGGACTGCTGGGCTCACATCTTGACAGGGATCAGGACTGCCGGGCTCACATCTGGACAGGGATCAGGACTGCTGTGCTCACATCTGGACAGGGATCGGGACTGCTGTGCTCACATCTGGACAGGGATCGGGACTGCCGGGCTCCCATCTGGACAGGAATCAGGACCGCTGTGCTCCCATCTGGACAGGAATCAGGACTGCTGTGCTCACATCTGGACAGGGATCAGGACTGCTGGACTCACATCAGGACAGGAATCAGGACTGCTGTGCTCACATCTGGACAGGAATCAGGACTGCTGGGCTCACATCTGGACAGGAATCAGGACTGCTGGGCTCACATCTGGACAGGAATCAGGACTGATGGACTCACATCTGGACAGGAATCAGGACTGCTGGGCTCACATCTGGACAGGAATCAGGACTGCTGGGCTCACATCTGGACAGGAATCAGGACTGCTGGGCTCACATCTGGACAGGGATCAGGACTGCCGGGCTCACATCTGGACAGGGATCAGGACTGCTGGGATCACATCTGGACAGGAATCAGGACTGCTGTGCTCACATCTGGACAGGGATCAGGACTGCTGGGATCACATCTGGACAGGGATCAGGACTGCCGGACTCACATCTGGACAGGGATCAGGACTGCTGGGATCACATCTGGACAGGGATCAGGACTGCCGGCTCACATCTGGACAGGGATCAGGACTGCTGGACTCACATCTGGACAGGGATCAGGACTGCCGGGCTCACATCTGGACAGGAATCAGGACTGCTGGGCTCACGTCTGGACAGGAATCAGGACTGCCGGGCTCACATCTGGACAGGAATCAGGACTGCTGGACTCACATCTGGACAGGGATCAGGACTGCTGGGCTCACATCTGGACAGGAATCAGGACTGCTGGGCTCACGTCTGGACAGGGATCAGGACTGCTGTGCTCACATCTGGACAGGAATCAGGACTGCTGGGCTCACGTCTGGACAGGGATCAGGACTGCTGGGCTCACGTCTGGACAGGGATCAGGACTGCTGTGCTCACATCTGGACAGGAATCAGGACTGCTGGGCTCACGTCTGGACAGGGATCAGGACTGCTGTGCTCACATCTGGACAGGAATCAGGACTGCTGGGCTCACATCTGGACAGGGATCAGGACTGCTGGGCTCACGTCTGGACAGGGATCAGGACTGCTGTGCTCACATCTGGACAGGAATCAGGACTGCTGGGCTCACATCTGGACAGGGATCAGGACTGCTGGGCTCACATCTGGACAGGGATCAGGACTGCCGGGCTCACATCTGGACAGGAATCAGGACTGCCGGGCTCACATCTGGACAGGAATCAGGACTGCTGGGCTCACATCTGGACAGGGATCAGGACTGCCGGGCCCACATCTGGACAGGAATCAGGACTGCCGGGCTCACATCTGGTCAGGAATCAGGACTGCCGTGCTCACATCTGGACAGGGATCAGGACTGCTGGGCTCACATCTGGACAGGAATCAGGACTGCCGGGCTCACATCTGGTCAGGAATCAGGACTGCCGGGATCACATCTGGACAGGAATCAGGACTGCTGGGCTCACATCTGGACAGGAATCAGGACTGCTGGGCTCACATCTGGACAGGAATCAGGACTGCCGGGCTCACATCTGGATAGGAATCAGGACTGCTGGGCTCACATCTGGACAGGGATCAGGACTGCCGGGCTCCCATCTGGACAGGAATCAGGACTGCTGTGCTCACGTCTGGACAGGGATCAGGACTGCTGTGCTCACATCTGGACAGGGATCAGGACTGCTGGGCTCACATCTGGACAGGGATCAGGACTGCTGGGCTCACATCTGGACAGGAATCAGGACTGCTGGGCTCACATCTGGACAGGAATCAGGACTGCTGGGCTCACATCTGGACAGGGATCAGGACTGCTGGGCTCACATCTGGACAGGAATCAGGACTGCTGTGCTCACATCTGGACAGGGATCAGGACTGCTGGGCTCACATCTGGACAGGAATCAGGACTGCTGTGCTCACATCTGGACAGGGATCAGGACTGCTGGGCTCACATCTGGACAGGAATCAGGACTGCTGTGCTCACATCTGGACAGGAATCAGGACTGCTGTGCTCACATCTGGACAGGGATCAGGACTGCTGGGCTCACATCTGGACAGGAATCAGGACTGCTGGGCTCACATCTGGATAGGAATCAGGACTGCTGGGCTCACATCTGGACAGGAATCAGGACTGCTGTGCTCACATCTGGACAGGGATCAGGACTGCTGGGCTCACATCTGGACAGGAATCAGGACTGCTGGGCTCACATCTGGACAGGGATCAGGACTGCTGGGCTCACATCTGGACAGGAATCAGGACTGCTGGGCTCACATCTGGACAGGAATCAGGACTGCTGTGCTCACATCTGGACAGGGATCAGGACTGCTGTACTCACATCTGGACAGGAATCAGGATTGCTGTGCTCACATCTGGACAGGGATCAGGACTGCTGTGCTCACATCTGGACAGGAGTCAGGACTGCTGTGCTCACATCTGGACAGGAATCAGGACTGCTGGGCTCACATCTGGACAGGGATCAGGGCTGCTGGACTCACATCTGGACAGGGATCAGGACTGCTGGGCTCACATCTGGACAGGGATCAGGACTGCTGTGCTCACATCTGGACAGGAATCGGGACTGCTGGGCTCACATCTTGACAGGGATCAGGACTGCCGGGCTCACATCTGGACAGGGATCAGGACTGCTGTGCTCACATCTGGACAGGGATCGGGACTGCTGTGCTCACATCTGGACAGGGATCGGGACTGCCGGGCTCCCATCTGGACAGGAATCAGGACCGCTGTGCTCCCATCTGGACAGGAATCAGGACTGCTGTGCTCACATCTGGACAGGGATCAGGACTGCTGGACTCACATCAGGACAGGAATCAGGACTGCTGTGCTCACATCTGGACAGGAATCAGGACTGCTGGGCTCACATCTGGACAGGAATCAGGACTGCTGGGCTCACATCTGGACAGGAATCAGGACTGATGGGCTCACATCTGGACAGGAATCAGGACTGCTGGACTCACATCTGGACAGGAATCAGGACTGCTGGGCTCACATCTGGACAGGAATCAGGACTGCTGGGCTCACATCTGGACAGGAATCAGGACTGCCGGGCTCACATCTGGACAGGGATCAGGACTGCTGGGATCACATCTGGACAGGAATCAGGACTGCTGTGCTCACATCTGGACAGGGATCAGGACTGCTGGGATCACATCTGGACAGGGATCAGGACTGCCGGACTCACATCTGGACAGGGATCAGGACTGCTGGGATCACATCTGGACAGGGATCAGGACTGCCGGGCTCACATCTGGACAGGGATCAGGACTGCTGGACTCACATCTGGACAGGGATCAGGACTGCCGGGCTCACATCTGGACAGGAATCAGGACTGCTGGGCTCACGTCTGGACAGGAATCAGGACTGCCGGGCTCACATCTGGACAGGAATAAGGACTGCTGGACTCACATCTGGACAGGGATCAGGACTGCTGGGCTCACATCTGGACAGGAATCAGGACTGCTGGGCTCACGTCTGGACAGGGATCAGGACTGCTGTGCTCACATCTGGACAGGAATCAGGACTGCTGGGCTCACGTCTGGACAGGGATCAGGACTGCTGGGCTCACGTCTGGACAGGGATCAGGACTGCTGTGCTCACGTCTGGACAGGAATCAGGACTGCTGGGCTCACGTCTGGACAGGGATCAGGACTGCTGTGCTCACATCTGGACAGGAATCAGGACTGCTGGGCTCACATCTGGACAGGGATCAGGACTGCTGGGCTCACGTCTGGACAGGGATCAGGACTGCTGTGCTCACATCTGGACAGGAATCAGGACTGCTGGGCTCACATCTGGACAGGGATCAGGACTGCTGGGCTCACATCTGGACAGGGATCAGGACTGCCGGGCTCACATCTGGACAGGGATCAGGACTGCCGGGCTCACATCTGGACAGGAATCAGGACTGCTGGGCTCACATCTGGACAGGGATCAGGACTGCCGGCCCACATCTGGACAGGGATCAGGACTGCCGGGCTCACATCTGGTCAGGAATCAGGACTGCCGTGCTCACATCTGGACAGGGATCAGGACTGCTGGGCTCACATCTGGACAGGAATCAGGACTGCCGGGCTCACATCTGGTCAGGAATCAGGACTGCCGGGATCACATCTGGACAGGAATCAGGACTGCTGGGCTCACATCTGGACAGGAATCAGGACTGCTGGGCTCACATCTGGACAGGAATCAGGACTGCCGGGCTCACATCTGGATAGGAATCAGGACTGCTGGGCTCACATCTGGACAGGGATCAGGACTGCCGGGCTCCCATCTGGACAGGAATCAGGACTGCTGTGCTCACGTCTGGACAGGGATCAGGACTGCTGTGCTCACATCTGGACAGGGATCAGGACTGCTGGGCTCACATCTGGACAGGGATCAGGACTGTTGGCTCACATCTGGACAGGGATCAGGACTGCTGTGCTCACATCTGGACAGGAATCAGGACTGCTGTGCTCACATCTGGACAGGGATCAGGACTGCTGTGCTCACATCTGGACAGGAATCAGGACTGCTGTGCTCACATCTGGACAGGAATCAGGACCGCTGTGCTCACATCTGGACAGGGATCAGGACTGCCGGGTTCACATCTGGACAGGAATCAGGACTGCTGTGCTCACATCTGGACAGGAATCAGGACCGCTGGGCTCACATCTGGACAGGAATCAGGACTGCTGGGCTCACATCTGGACAGGGATCAGGACTGCTGGGCTCACATCTGGACAGGAATCAGGACCGCTGTGCTCACATCTGGACAGGAATCAGGACTGCTGTGCTCACATCTGGACAGGAATCAGGACCGCTGTGCACACATCTGGACAGGAATCAGGACTGCTGTGCTCACATCTGGACAAGGATCAGGACTGCCGGGCTCACATCTGGACAGGAATCAGGACTGCTGTGCTCACATCTGGACAGGGATCAGGACCGCTGTGCTCACATCTGGACAGGAATCAGGACCGCTGTGCTCACATCTGGACAGGAATCAGGACCGCTGTGCTCACATCTGGACAGGGATCAGGACCGCTGGGCTCACATCTGGACAGGAATCAGGACTGCTGGGCTCACATCTGGACAGGAATCAGGACTGCTGTGCTCACATCTGGACAGGAATCAGGACCGCTGGACTCACATCTGGACAGGGATCAGGACTGCTGTGCTCACATCTGGACAGGAATCAGGACTGCTGGGCTCACATCTGGACAGGAATCAGGACTGCTGGGCTCACATCTGGACAGGAATCAGGACTGCTGGGCTCACATCTGGACAGGAATCAGGACTGCTGGGCTCCCATCTGGACAGGGATCAGGACTGCTGTGCTCACATCTGGACAGGAATCAGGACTGCTGGGCTCACATCTGGACAGGGATCAGGACTGCCGGGCTCACATCTGGACAGGGATCAGGACTGCTGGGATCACATCTGGACAGGAATCAGGATTGCTGTGCTCACATCTGGACAGGGATCAGGACTGCTGTGCTCACATCTGGACAGGAATCAGGACTGCTGGGCTCACGTCTGGACAGGGATCAGGACTGCTGGGCTCACATCTGGACAGGGATCAGGACTGCTGTGCTCACATCTGGACAGGAATCAGGACTGCTGGGCTCACGTCTGGACAGGGATCAGGACTGCTGTGCTCACATCTGGACAGGAATCAGGACTGCTGGGCTCACATCTGGACAGGGATCAGGACTGCTGGGCTCACATCTGGACAGGGATCAGGACTGCTGGACTCACATCTGGACAGGAATCAGGACTGCCGGGCTCACATCTGGACAGGAATCAGGACTGCTGGGCTCACATCTGGACAGGAATCAGGACTGCTGGGCTCACATCTGGTCAGGAATCAGGACTGCCATGCTCACATCTGGACAGGGATCAAGACTGCTGGGCTCACATCTGGACAGGAATCAGGACTTCCGGGCTCACATCTGGACAGGAATCAGGACTGCTGGGCTCACATCTGGACAGGGATCAGGACTGCTGGGCTCACATCTGGACAGGAATCAGGACTGCTGTGCTCACATCTGGACAGGAATCAGGACTGCTGGGCTCACATCTGGACAGGAATCAGGACTGCTGTGCTCACATCAGGACAGGGATCAGGACTGCTGGGCTCACATCTGGACAGGGATCAGGACTGCTGGACTCACATCTGGACAGGAATCAGGACTGCTGTGCTCACATCTGGACAGGAATCAGGACTGCTGGACTCACATCTGGACAGGAATCAGGACTGCTGGGCTCACATCTGGACAGGGATCAGGACTGCTGTGCTCACATCTGGACAGGAATCAGGACTGCTGGGCTCACATCTGGACAGGGATCAGGACTGCTGGTCTCACATCTGGACAGGGATCAGGACTGCTGGGCTCACATCTGGACAGGAATCAGGACTGCTGGGCTCACATCTGGACAGGGATCAGGACTGCTGTACTCACATCTGGACAGGGATCAGGACTGCTGGGCTCACATCTGGACAGGAATCAGGACTGCTGGGCTCACATCTGGACAGGGATCAGGACTGCTGTACTCACATCTGGACCGGGATCAGGACTGCTGGACTCACATCTGGACAGGAATCAGGACTGCTGGACTCACATCTGGACAGGAATCAGGACTGCTGGGCTCACATCTGGACAGGGATCAGGACTGCTGGACTCACATCTGGACAGGGATCAGGACTGCTGTGCTCACATCTGGACAGGAATCAGGACTGCTGGACTCACATCTGGACAGGAATCAGGACTGCTGGACTCACATCTGGACAGGAATCAGGACTGCTGGGCTCACATCTGGACAGGGATCAGGACTGCTGGACTCACATCTGGACAGGGATCAGGACTGCTGTGCTCACATCTGGACAGGGATCAGGACTGCTGTGCTCACATCTGGACAGGAATCAGGACTGCTGGGCTCACATCTGGACAGGAATCAGGACTGCTGTGCTCACATCTGGACAGGAATCAGGACTGCTGGACTCACATCTGGACAGGAATCAGGACTGCTGGACTCACATCTGGACAGGAATCAGGACTGCTTGGCTCACATCTGGACAGGAATCAGGACTGCTGGGCTCACATCTGGACAGGAATCAGGACTGCTGGGCTCACATCTGGACAGGAATCAGGACTGCTGGACTCACATCTGGACAGGGATCAGGACTGCTGGGCTCCCATCTGGTCAGGAATCAGGACTGCTGGGCTCACATCTGGACAGGGATCAGGACTGCTGTGATCACATCTGGACAGGGATCAGGACTGCTGGGCTCCCATCTGGTCAGGAATCAGGACTGCTGGGCTCACATCTGGACAGGGATCAGGACTGCTGTGATCACATCTGGACAGGGATCAGGACTGCTGGGCTCAGGCTGCTCTCATTCTGATCTCCTCTGCTCTCATCTCTTGCGGCTCCTGAAGTTCTCCTCCAGTTCTAATTCCACCCCAAAAATACTGCTCCTTTATACCATTTTTCTTTTTTTCTTTTTTTTTAATTTTTAATTTTATTTTATTTTGTTATATTAATGCATACAAACACATACCAAATTTTTGCATTAATAAAAAATAAATATACATTTATAGATATACTTTCAATTCCTAAAATCACCATCCAATCTCCACATCACTAACAATCCTGACGTATACACATAACCATACAAAAAGCATGGATCTTATTAGACAGTTCCCATATGGGTAACTACTTCAACCGCTCCCAGAGGGACCAGATTGACTCGTATAATTCAACACTTGAATAAAGTGAATATAAATAATTTTCCATCTGACCTTGATGTGATATCTGCCTTACTATTTCTTCCCATGAAGGGGAATCACGTTTCCTCCATGCCCTCGCTATACAAATCTTGACCGCCATCAAAATATTAATTACCAGACATATCTGAGCCCTATTACCCATCGGCATCTCAAAGTGAAATAAAAAAGTCTGAGGGACTAAAATCTGATCCTTCCCAAACAATTTACTCAAAATCTCGGAAATCCTCCTACGCAATGGGATTAACTCCCTACATTCCCACCATATATGGTACATCGTTCCCTCATCCCTTTCACATCTCCAGCACTTACTTGAGGTCGACCCCTTAAACAAACTAATCTGAGAGGGAACCATGTACCATCTATGCAACAATTTAAAGAAAACCTCCTGAATATTTATGCAATGTACAACCTTCTTAACCTTCCTCCACGACCCCATCCACATCTCTATAGGAAATGACTTCCCAATATCACGCTCCCATTTCTGCATTGCCACTGTAATTTCTGCTTGATTAAAATTAATGACCAATCCCATAATCCTCGAAATTATTCTAGTAGAAAAACCTTTACAAATAAACTCCTCCATTTGAGATACAGGAGCAACTGGATTCCCACGTAAAAACTCTCTAAACCTACTAAACGTGAGAAAATCCTGTTTCAATTGAGGAAATCTTCCCTGAAACACCTGAAAGGATATTAAGGAATCTCCCTCTAAGATATCTGCTAAGGACTTAATCCCGTATTTCCTCCAATGTACCAAATAATCATCCTGAGCATAAAACTGTAAAACTTCAATTGGAGTAAGAGAGGAGACACTATCTACGCCCCCCAGTTTTTTCCTCATGATTTCCATTGATTTAATTATATTGGATACTATTACATGGTTTATACCCAAAGTCCTTATAACCCGTGGTTTAACCCAAAACAAATGAAATGGATTCCGAGAACCAACAGGTATAAGCTCGAGATTGGACCAGGATAAACCTAAAAGGCTGGTCTTATTCCAAGCCAAGAAATGAGAGAACATTACCACTTCATGATAGAGCATTATGTCCAGCATACCCAGACCTGCCCTTTTCTCCGGCCTCATCAACAAAGAATTAGCAATTCTAGATTTCCTGGAACGCCAGACATACTCCCTTATTAATTTCCGTAAACGCTTTAAAATTAAAAGGGGGACCCGTATACAACGGAACAGATATAATATCTTTGGGAGTAAATATGCCTTAACAACATTAACACGTCCTAACCAAGACAATTCAATACCCCTCCAACTAGCGACCTTCCCTGCTATATTCTCAATCAAGACTGAATAATTTTGCCTAACAATATCTCCAATATCCTCTCTCAATTTAATACCCAAATAATCAATTTCTCTTGACTTCCAATTAAAGTCAAATCTCACCATAAGCATCTCAAGGTCTACCTCCTGCATATTCATTCCAAACGACTGAGATTTGTTTAAGTTTAATTTATAGTTGGAATATATACCATACATTTCAATCAATTCTAACACCCAAGATAATGACTCCGTTGGGGAAGTCAATGACAGAAGTACATCGTCAGCAAATAAAGTAATTTTGTATTCCCTATCCTCACAAGTAATACCTTTTATAGATGCCGAATTCCTTACTAATACTGCTAAAGGCTCAATAGTCAAGACATATAGCATAGGAGCTAAAGGACAACCCTGTCTTGTTCCATTGTATATTCCGAAATACCCCGAGTTCAAAGCCTGACCTACCACTTTAGCTGTTGGATCTTTATATAAGGCCATTGTACTATGTTTAAACCTACCATCAAAACCAAAAGCATCCATAGTAGCGGAAAGAAAATCCCAACTAACCCTATCAAAAGCCTTCTCGGCATCTAACGCCAAGAAGACTGTAGGGACTTCCTGATGACAATTATACAAAATCAAGTTGAGTACTCTCCGTATATTCCCTTCTACTGATCTTCCACCAATAAACCCTGCTTGATCGATATGTATTAAATCATTCAATACTCCTTTCATTCTTTCTGCCAAAATTTTGGAGTAAAACTTAACATCCTGATTTATAAGTGATATTGGTCTATAATTTTCCCTGTATTGAGGATCCTTACCCTTCTTTAAAATAGGACAAATATTTACTTGAAGCATCTCCTGCGGAAAAAAGCCTCCCATGGCCACCTCATTAAACACTCTAAGCAATAATTGGGAAGCTAGCGGATCCAGAGCCTGATAAAAAATGGAGGTATATCCGTCTGGAGCCGGAGCCTTTCCCCTTCCCGCCATCTTTATCACATCCCTAACTTCTTGTTCCAAAAAGGGCCAGTTCAGATATTCTATCTGATCCTGTGAAAGCCTAGGAAGATTGAGTTTCTCAAAAAATTCCTTCATCTGCTGACTTGAGATCTTACCAGACCCCACATTATATAAGGTGCCATAATACTCCATGAAAGCTTTACCAATCTGTGCTGGATCTAAACACGTTTTATTCCCCACCACTAACTTCTTTATCCTTGTTTTCTCATTCCTAGCTTTTAATTTATTCGTCAGGGCTTTCCCTACTCTATTACCAGTATAATACCATGTTTGTTTAAACCTAAGTATATTCCTCCTAACTCTTTCATCCAAAACTAATTTCATCCTTTCTTGAAGTTCTTTTATCTGCCTTCCATAACTCTCCAATGGATTACACTTATTAACTGACTCAATCTTAGCCAATTCTATATATAATTCTGCCAAAGACTTCCCCATCCTTTTCCTCCTCCGAGCTCGTTTCTCAATCAGATAACCTCTAATTACACACTTTAAGGCACACCATAGAGTAGTATCCGAAACCATACCATTATCGTTATATAATAAATACTTTTGAACCTCCTCCCTTAACTCCATCTTAGAGCTCTCTGACATCAACTCCAACTCATCCAACCTCCTATCAGATCTCAACTTATAACAAGGATTATTTTTCAATCTATACAGAACAGGAGCATGGTCCGACCAGGTTATGTTTCCTATAAGAGATTCCTCACATTCACCCAAATTAGGGGCCCTCGTATAAATAGCATCAATTCTCGAATATGACTGATGCACCTCAGAATAGAATGTAAAGTCACAATCCCTTGGGTGTTGAGTCCTCCATATATCAAAGAGCCTATATCTATTAATTAAACTCGTATATTTCTTAGCCATTATATTAGTAATCGTACTCACACTCTTGCCCCTTTTAACCCTTTTGTGCAGCGTTACCTCCATCACACAATTAACATCTCCTCCCACTAGCAAAATACCACTTGAAATTCTATCCACTTTCTCCATAATCGAGTCAAAAAATACAACTGGCTGATCATTGGGGGCATATAGATTAACCAGGGTGTATTCTCACGTCATTTAGATTACAAACCAATATAATATATCTCCCATTCTCATCCACCTCCTGATAAATATATTCATATTTCAACGCTTTTGAGACTAAGATCGCCACCCCTCTTTTCTTCCTATCTCTTAGAGATGAGACACCCACCACCTGGAATCTACGATACCGCCAATAATCCCTTCCCCCCTGGTCCCAGTGGGTTTCTTGTATAAAGCAAAGGTCGACTCTCTCTTTTACCAAAGTATCATATAAATATGCCCTCTTTTGTGGAGAGTTCAGCCCTTGCACATTCAAAGTAATCATATTAATTGTCATCTATAAAGAAGCAGGCACCCATACTGTCCAAATATATTCTCACAACAAATAGCCATTACAATTCCGTGCTTCCCATACACACTTCCAACATACTTCCCAATCTTACCCACACATTGATGCTTAAACTTCAGCATCACTGTCCAGAAACAATTAAGAATCCGAACATAACATGAGCCATTGTGAACATGGGAGCGTACTGTACTCTAACCCCTTACAGCTGTCCTTACCAAGGTACTCTTCCCCCTTTGTGGGAACACCCAGAGGGAAAAAAAAAAAAAAAAATACTTTTTCTTTTTTTCTTCTTTTCTCTTTACTCTAACTCTCCAATAAATATCTAATATATAACCAAATCCACACTCACTTATACCAATAAATCATATAACCACATCCTCTATTACAGAGCATTCAGCTCACACCCATTTAATGTGTCCATATTAATCATTATTTGTGAGGAGGACTATCCATAGTTTCTCTAAAGACCATTTTCCTTATATATCCATTAATATACCTCCCGTATTCCTTACATCATAATATAATATCATAATAAAGTTCCTAATCCAAAATATCTATTCCCCCAAAATTACTATAGTAAACACCCAATGTGCCTAAACCTACCTACAAATCACTAATACATCCTTAGGGACTGCATCCCCACACTTGTGATAATTAAACCTTATTGACCACCATTTAACTATCGCCAAACCCTATCCACCCTCCCCCTAACCCTCCCTTACATCCTCAATCCCCTTAACCAGAAACACATTGCCTTATCTACCCTAACCTCTGGGTGTCCCCAACCCAGCTAAAAATATTATATTTTAATCAGCTCTAACTGTACCAATTTCTCCTTAGCCATTTCCCAATTTGAAAAAACCAATTGTTTCCCCTCATACATCACTATCAATTTTGCCGGAAGGACCCATCTATAAGGGATCTTATTCTCCCTCAAACAATTGGTTACACAGCTAAACTTTTTCCGCTCAATTCTAGTAGCCATAGATAAATCAGGTAGGAGACTGATCTGTTTAAATCTATCACCCCCTGATTTCAATCTATGCTCTTTCACAAATAGATCCTTCACATGTAAGTTATTAAAACAAACAATTATGTCCCTTGGTTTGTCCTTCAGATCTTCTCTCTGACGTTTGGCGATTCTATGGATTCCTTCAAATGGATAATTGCCAATCCTATCTACACTCAAATAGTAAGCAAGCATTTCCATACAATAGTTCACTAAATTATCTTTGGCAATTTCCTCCGGAACCCCCCTAATCCTCAGATTCCTTCGCCTTGATCGATCCTCTAAGTCCGCCAACTTTAAATTGGTTTTGTATAGATCCTCAACAAACTTCAGTTTGCTTTGCTGTAATAATTCCATTTCCTTCTTTATCTCTAGAATCTCCATCTTCTGAGCAGACACACATTCATAAATATGATTAACGTCTTGTTTTAACTCCTTAACCGTCAATTGTAGATCCGCCTTAATCCTCAAGTAAAAACCTTCCAGCTCCTGAGATAGAATACCCTTCGTCACTTGATCACTTAAATCAGATTTCTTCAGGGGATCACCCCTATTCTGATCACTTACTGGGCTCACTCCCTTCTCCATAGAGCCCAGCAAAGATTTCCGACCACTCTTTTCTGCAGGTGAGGAGTAATAGGCATTTATTGCCCTAACTTGAGGGTTCCTTCCTTGGTTTTTGTCCTTATCCTTCTTTGGACCCATTGTAACATAACAACAAACCCCTACTGTATTACAAGGGCTTGTAACCTCAGAATCATAGCCAAGGAGGAATTAATTCAGAGCTGGATTTTTCCTTTACTTTTCCTTTTCTTCACTCTTGTTTCCTAATTATCACACCCTCATGGGGATTCAAAAATCATGCAGAAAGTCCGGCTCTGACCGCTCGTCAAATAAATTATTAACCCAATATGCAGCAAGGATTAAGGTGGTCTCTATGCTTCAATTCCTAATGGATTCCCAGTACATTCACCATTACTCCAGGTGCCATATATACAGAAAGGTCCTTAACTCAGCACATAACATTAATGCAGTACCGACTCCAACACACAATAATTATACAGGGTGTTCTTTACTCACGATTTCCCTGGAGGACTTAAACAGGAGCAAGATTACAGCGTCAGAATAGAGTTTCATCACCCTTCTTTATCCTGGATTGTCACCGCTCTCCTCCTGACTTCACCTCCTTAAAGTCCAAGTCAGCGGTCAATCGCCTCGGATATGCCGCAAAAGAACAAACCCCTGGTGCGCAATTCCCCAGTCGGCACGCCTGCTGCTGGTTACCACCGCAAACGGACACCTCAACCACCATCCGCTGCCCAGATCACGAGCGGTCAACAATGCCGCTTTGTTAGCTGCTTCCTACGCCCGCTCTCCATCTTCTCGCCGGCTCTCACCTCACACGTCAGAGCGTCCTACGTCATGACGCTCCACCTGCCCTTTATACCATTTTTCATATCACTTAGGTCTTGTGTAAACTGGTTAGCTCAACTGACCTTTCCTCACCACACCCACTTGCCATTCATGGTGACATCAAAGAGATATTATTGATAGGGAAGACTCCAGGAACAGGAGCATTTGGTGTCTTATTTGAACTCTTTGTTTAGTTGACAAGACAGTTTGGCTTGTCCTTACTCCTTTCACATTTAAATAGAAGAGACAGATCTATACCCATGCATTTTATATCTATAAATATATATACATACACACACATAATAAATTGCATATAATGTCCATATCCATATAAAGACATGAATACATACATAAACACACACATATATATCTCCACAGACAAACCCCTGTTATAAGTCATATTTGATCCATTCTGACTTTCTTACACTGCTATGGTGTGTCCAGTCCTGTCAGCTGGACAGTAAGAGGGACGGGGGGTTGTGAATAGAACAGAACGTGTCTATGATCCCTCTGAACTGGGTTCACTTCCCTTTTACTAAGAACATAGACTCTTATCCTGTCTCACAGGAGTGTTTATACTCCGAGGTCTGTCACTACGGTAACCTGCTAAATCCAGTGATGAACCAAGACACTGTCACACAGGCACACAAACATTCACATACACACACATATATATACACTGACATACACAAAAACACACACTGGAATTCACTGTTTATCTCATAGCTAACTATATCTGCTGTCTATTTGTCTGCCTTCCAGTCTCCCATGTAATTTATTGTGTGTTCCTCAGGGGCATGTACAAGAACAGTAAATGTGCTCCTCCTATGTTCCTTTCATTCTGAGAGTTCCGTTAACCAATCACAGCCCCTGCATCATGGTGTAAATATCAGCTGTGTCCTGATACATATACTGACCTTGTTGGTACTGATGCTGTCCTCATGTCTTCTCACAGCTCCTCAGAGCACTGATATCGGAGGTCTCTCGTCCTGGCAGAATTACCTGATCATCCTGCTGTCTCTTCTCCTACTTCTGGGGCTCATAGCCTTGACTACGCTCTCTATACACAACCGGAGGGTGAGTTCCCCTTACACAGCTGTGTACCAGGCACACTAAGGTGACATCTAGCTAAGGGCCACGCTTACAGGATTGCATTCCAAAGAGTGATGCAAAAATGATAACTGTGTCCAGTCAATATTGTCTACTAATAACCAACTGACAATATGTCATTTATACAACACTGTCTACAGTGGTATCTCCCGGACACAGGAGGAGGAGTGCAGGCAATGGAGGGGCACAGGAGACAACAGAGTCAAAAAGGAGAGGGACACATAGCAACAGAATGGCCAGTGGGTATAGGGGATTACAGAGGGGTCATGAGGTCATAGATGTAACAGAGGGCACAGTTTTTTCTCTCACGCTCTCTCTGCATTTCACTCTCTTTGTGTCTGTCTGTCCTTGCTCTGTCTCTCTCACTGTCTTTGTCTCGTGGTCTCAGTGTTAAATTCTCTCTGTCTCTCTCCATCTTCTAACCTGTTGCACTCTTCTGTCATTTTTAGAGACGTCTCTCACATCTTCATGCTCTCACATCCGTGGATCATCCCTCCGTGTCTCCTCCTAAGAAAATCTGAGTGTGAAGGAGCTGGGAAATGCCTCTACAAAGACTCAAACTCCCCCTGTCCCCCCAGCACCTATTGTCCTGAAGCCTGTGGCCATGATGGGGCATCGGCAGAGAGAAACCCTCAGGAGATCCAGGAGATGAGGGGTGTAGAGGGGACCTGAGAATAAGGACTCTGGGGAGGGGCAGGTCTAGAGGGGATTTGTGAGTACGGACTGCGGAAAGGGAGCAAAATGTAGTGCAGTCACTTACATAAACTGCTGTACAATAAAGCTTTAACATTATCCAAAGTTATTTCTGTGAGAACCTCCCCATGGTGCTCTTTCTATATCTCTCCTGTCCTCCAATATCCTCCCGTCACACCGCTTCTCCTTTATTCTTCCCTCTGTATACCTCCTCTCCTCCATTATCCTCCCCTCACACCGCTTCTCCTTTATTCTTCCCTCTATATACCTCCTCTCCTCCATTATCCTCCCCTCACACTGCTTCTCCTTTATTCTTCCCTCTATATACCTCCTCTCCTCCATTATCCTCCCCTCACACTGCTTCTCCTTTATTCTTCCCTCTATATACCTGCTGTCCTCCATTATCCTCCCCTCACACCGCTTCTCCTTTATTCTTCCCTCTATATACCTCCTCTCCTCCATTATCCTCCCCTCACAGTACTTCTCCTTTATTCTTCCCTCTATTTACCTCCTGTCCTCCATTATCCCTCCTCTCACAGTACTTTTCCTTTATTCTTCCCTCTATATACCTCCTCTCCTCCATTATCCTCCCCTCACACTGCTTCTCCTTTATTCTTCCCTCTATATACCTCCTCTCCTCCATTATCCTCCTCTCACAGTACTTCTTTATTCTTCCCTCTATATACCTCCTCTCCTCCATTATCCCTTCCCTCACAGTACTTCTTCTTTATTCTTCCCTCTATATACCTCCTCTCCTCCATTATCCTCCCCTCACAGTACTTCTCCTTTATTCTTAACTCTATATACCTCCTCTCCTCCATTATCCCTCCCCTCACAGTACTTCTCCTTTATTCTTCCCTCTATATACCTCCTCTCCTCCATTATCCTCCCCTCACAGTACTTCTCCTTTATTCTTAACTCTATATACCTCCTCTCCTCCACTATCCTCCCCTCACAGTACTTCTCCTTTATTCTTCCCTCTATATACCTCCTCTCCTCCATTATCCCTCCCCTCACAGTACTTCTCCTTTATTCTTCCCTCTATATACCTCCTCTCCTCCATTATCCTCCCCTCACAGTACTTCTCCTTTATTCTTCCCTCTATATACCTCCTCTCCTCTATTATCCTCCCCTCACACTGCTTCTCCTTTATTCTTCCCTCTATATGCCTCCTCTCCTCCAATATCCCTCCCCTCACAGTACTTCTCCTTTATTCTTCCCTTTATATACCTCCTCTCCTCCATTATCCCTCCCCTCACACTGCTTCTCCTTTATTCTTCCCTCTATATACCTCCTCTCCTCCATTATCCCTCCCCTCACAGTACTTCTCCTTTATTCTTCCCTCTATATTCCTCCTCTCCTCTATTATCCTCCCCTCACACTGCTTCTCCTTTATTCTTCCCTCTATATACCTCCTCTCCTCCATTATCCCTCCCCTCACAGTACTTCTCCTTTATTCTTCCCTCTATATACCTCCTCTCCTCCATTATCTTCCCCTCACAGTACTTCTCCTTTATTCTTCCTCTATACACCTCCTCTCCTCCATTATCCTCCCCTCACAGTACTTCTCCTTTATTCTTCCCTCTATATACCTCCTCTCCTCCATTATCCTCCCCTCACAGTACTATCTCCTTTATTCTTCCCTCTATACACCTCCTCTCCTCCATTATCCTCCCCCTCACACTGCTTCTCCTTTATTCTTCCCTCTATATACCTCCTCTCCTCCATTATCCTCCCCTCACACTGCTTCTCCTTTATTCTTCCCTCTATATACCTCCTCTCCTCCATTATCCTCCCTCACAGTACTTCTCCTTTATTCTTCCCTCTATATACCTCCTCTCCTCCAATATCCTCCCCTCACAGTACTTCTCTTTATTCTTCCCTCTATATACCTCCTCTCCTCCATTATCTCCCCTCATACTGCTTCTCCTTTATTCTTCCCTCTATATACCTCCTCTCCTTCATTATCCTCCCTCACAGTACTTCTCCTTTATTCTTCCCTCTATACACCTCCTCTCCTCCATTATCCTCCCTCATACTGCTTCTCCTTATTCTTCCCTCTATACCTCCTCTCCTTCATTATCCCTCTCCTCACAGTACTTCTCCTTTATTCTTCCCTCTAATATACCTCCTCTCCTCCATTATCCTCCCCTCACAGTACTTCTCCTTTATTCTTCCCTCTATATACCTCCTCTCCTCCATTATCCTCCCTCACAGTACTTCTCCTTTATTCTTCCCTCTATTTACCTCCTCTCCTCCATTATCCCTCCCCTCACACTGCTTCTCCTTTATTCTTCCCTCTATATACCTCCTCTCCTCTATTATCCTCCCCTCACACTGCTTCTCCTTTATTCTTCCCTCTATATGCCTCCTCTCCTCCAATATCCCTCCCCTCACAGTACTTCTCCTTTATTCTTCCTTTATATACCTCCTCTCCTCCATTATTACTCCCCTCACACTGCTTCTCCTTTATTCTTCCCTCTATATACCTCCTCTCCTCCATTATCCCTCCCTCACAGTACTTCTTCTTTATTCTTCCCTCTATATACCTCCTCTCCTCTATTATCCTCCCCTCACACTGCTTCTCCTTTATTCTTCCCTCTATATACCTCCTCTCCTCCATTATCCCTCCCTCACAGTACTTCTCCTTTATTCTTCCCTCTATATACCTCCTCTCCTCCATTATCTTCCCTCACAGTACTTCTCCTTTATTCTTCCCTCTATACACCTCCTCTCCTCCATTATCCTCCCCTCACAGTACTTCTCCTTTATTCTTCCCTCTATATACCTCCTCTCCTCCATTATCCTCCCCTCAACAGTACTTCTCCTTTATTCTTCCCTCTATACACCTCCTCTCCTCCATTATCCTCCCCTCACACTGCTTCTCCTTTATTCTTCCCCTCTATATACCTCCTCTCCTCCATTATCCTCCCCTCACACTGCTTCTCCTTTATTCTTCCCTCTATATACCTCCTCTCCTCCATTATCCTCCCCTCACAGTACTTCTCCTTTATTCTTCCCTCTATATACCTCCTCTCCTCCATTATCCTCCCCTCACAGTACTTCTCCTTTATACTTCCCTCTATATACCTCCTCTCCTCCAATATCCTACCCCTCACAGTACTTCTCCTTTATTCTTCCCTCTATATACCTCCTCTCCTCCATTATCCTCCCCTCATACTGCTTCTCCTTTATTCTTCCCTCTATATACCTCCTCTCCTTCATTATCCTCCCCTCACAGTACTTCTCCTTTATTCTTCCCTCTATACACCTCCTCTCCTCCATTATCCTCCCCTCATACTGCTTCTCCTTTATTCTTCCTCTATATACATCCTCTCCTTCATTATCCTCCCCTCACAGTACTTCTCCTTTATTCTTCCCTCTATATACCTCCTCTCCTCCATTATCCTCCCCTCACAGTACTTCACCTTTATTCTTCCCTCTATATACCTCCTCTCCTCCATTATCCTCCCCTCACAGTACTTCTCCTTTATTCTTCCCTCTATTTACCTCCTCTCCCTCCATTATCCCTCCCCTCACACTGCTTCTCCCTATATTCTTCCCTCTGTATACCTCCTCTCCTCCATTATCCTCCCCTCACATTACTTCTCCTTTATTCTTCCCTCTATATACCTCCTCTCCTCCATTATCCCTCCCCTCACACTGCTTCTCCTTTATTCTTCCCTCTGTATACCTCCTCTCCTCCATTATCCTCCCCTCACAGTACTTCTCCTTTATTCTTCCCTCTATATACCACCTCCTCCTCCAAAACCACCCCCACACTGCTTCTCCAATATCTTCCCTCTATTACCTCCTCTCCTCCATGACCCCACCCCTCACAGTACTTCTCCTTTATCTTCCCTCTATTTACCTCCTCTCCTCCATTATCCTCCCCTCACACAGCTTCTCCTTTATTCTTCCCTCTATATACCTCCTCACCTCCATTATCCTCCTACCCACACAGTACTTCACCTTATTCAACCCTCTATATACCTCCTCTCCTCCATTATCTCCTCCCCACACATACTTCTCCTTATTCTCCCTCAAAAACCTCCTCACCCTCCATTAACCTTCCCTCACAAGTACTTCCCTTTATTCTTCCCTCTATATACCTCCTCTCCTCCATTATCCTCCCCTCACACTGCTTCTCCTTTATACTTCCCTCTATATACTCCTCTCCTCCTTATCCTCCCCTCACACTGCTTCTCCTTTATTCTCCCTCTATATACCTCATCTCCTCCATTATCCTCCCCTCACACTCTCTCCTTTATTCTTCCCTCTATATACCTCTTCTCCACCATTACCTCCCCTCACAGTACTCCCCCCCCCCCCCCCCCCCCCCCTTATTCTCCCACTAAACCACCTCCTCCATAACTTCCCCTCCCGTACTTCTCCTTTATTCTTCCCTCTATATACATCCTCTCCTCCATTATCCCTCCCCTCACAGTACTTCTCTTTAATCTTCCCTCTATATACCTCCTCTCCTCCATTATCCTCCCTCACAGTACTTCTCCTTTATTCTTCCCTCTATATACCATCCTCTCCTCCATTATCCCTCCCCTCACACTGCTTCTCCTTTATTCATCCCTCTATATACCTCCTCTCCTCCATTATCCCTTCCCTCACAGTACTTCTCCTTTATTCTTCCCTCTATATACCTCCTCGTCCTCCATTATCCTCCCCACACAGTACTTCTCCTTTATTCTTCCCTCTATATACCTCCTCTCCTCCATTATCCTCCCTCACAGTACTTCTCCTTTATTACTCCCTCTATATACCTCCTCTCCTCCAATATCCTCCCCTCACAGTACTTCTCCTTTATTCTTCCCTCTATATACCTCCTCTCCTCCATTATCCTCCCCTCACAGTACTTCTCCTTTATTACTCCCTCTATATATCTCCTCTCCTCAATATCCTCCCCTCACAGTACTTCTCCTTTATTCTTCCTCTATATACATCCTCTCTCCATTATCCTCCCTCACAGTACTTCTCCTTTATTCTTCCCTCTATATACCTCCTCTCCTCCATTATCCCTCTCCTCACACTGCTTCTCATTTATTCTTCCCTCTATATACCTCCTGTCCTCCATTATCCTTCCCTCACAGTACTTCTTCTTATTCTTCCCTCTATATACCTCCTCTCCTCCATTATCCTCCCCTCACAGTACTTCTCCTTTATTCTTCCCTCTATATACCTCCTCTCCTCATTATCCTCCCCTCACAGTACTTCTCCTTTATTCTTCCTCTATATACCTCCTCTCCTCCATTATCCCTTCCCTCACAGTACTTCTTCTTTATTCTTCCCTCTATATACCTCCTCTCCTCCATTATCCTCCCCTCACAGTACTTCTCCTTTATTCTTCCCTCTATATACCTCCTCTCCTCCATTATCCTCCCCTCACAGTACTTCTCCTTTATTCTTCCCTCTATATACCTCCTCTCCTCCATTATCCCTCCCCTCACAGTACTTCTCCTTTATTCTTCCCTCTATATACCTCCTCTCCTCCATTATCCTCCCCTCACAGTACTTCTCCTTTATTCTTAACTCTATATACCTCCTCTCCTCCATTATCCTCCCCTCACAGTACTTCTCCTTTATTCTTCCCTCTATATACCTCCTCTCCTACATTATCCCTCCCCTCACAGTACTTCTCCTTTATTCTTCCCTCTATATACCTCCTCTCCTCCATTATCCTCCCCTCACAGTACTTCTCCTTTATTCTTCCCTCTATATACCTCCTCTCCTCTATTATCCTCCCCTCACACTGCTTCTCCTTTATTCTTCCCTCTATATACCTCCTCTCCTCCATTATCCTCCCCTCACACCTGCTTCTCCTTTATTCTTCCTCTATACCTCCTCTCCTCCATTATCCTCCCCTCACAGTACTTCTCCTTTATTCTTCCCTCTATATACCTCCTCTCCTCTATTATCCTCCCTCACACTTCTTCTCCTTTATTCTTCCCTCTATATACCTCCTCTCCTCCATTATCCCTCCCCTCACAGTACTTCTCCTTTATTCTTCCTCTATATACCTCCTCTCCTCCATTATCTTCCCTCACACTGCTTCTCCTTTATTCTTCCCTCTATATACCTCATCTCCTCCATTATCCCTCCCCTCACACTGCTTCTCCTTTATTCTTCCCTCTATATACCTCCTCTCCTCCATTATCCTCCCCTCACACTGCTTCACCTTTATTCTTCCCTCTATATACCTCCTCTCCTCCATTATCCCTCCCCTCACAGTACTTCTCCTTTATTCTTCCTCTATATACCTCCTCTCTCCAATATCCCTCCCTCACACTGCTTCTCCTTTATTCTTCCCTCTATATACCCTCCTCTCCTCCATTATCCTTCCCCTCACTCCGCTTCTCCTTTATTCTTCCCTCTATATACCTCCTCTCCTCCATTATCCCTCCCCTCACAGTATCTTTCCTTAATTATTCCCTCTATATACCTCCTCTCCTCCATTATCCTCCCTCACAGTACTTCTCCTTTATTCTCCCTCTATACACCTCCTCACCTCCATTATCCTCCCCTCACACGTACTTCTCCTTTATTCTTCCCTCTATATACCTCCTCTCCTCCATTATCCTCCCCTCACAGTACATTCTCCTTTATTCTTCCCTCTATACACCTCCTCTCCTCCATTATCCTCCCTCACACTGCTTCTCCTTTATTCTTCCCTCTATATACCTCCTCTCCTCCATTATCCTCCCCTCACAGTACTTCTCCTTTATTCTTCCCTCTATACACCTCCTCTGCTCCATTATCCTCCCCTCACACTGCTTCTCCTTTATTCTTCCCTCTATATACCTCCTCTCCTCCATTATCCTTCCCTCACACTGCTTCTCCTTTATTCTTCCTCTATATACCTCCTCTCCTCCATTATCCTCCCCTCACACTGCTTCTCCTTTATTCTTCCCTCTATATACCTCCTCTCCTCCATTATTCATCCCTCACAGTACTTCTCCTTTATTCTTCCCTCTATATACCTCCTCTCCTCCAATATCCTCCCCTCACAGTACTTCTCCTTTATTCTTCCCTCTATATACCTCCTCTCCTCCATTATCCTCCCTCACAGTACTTCTCCTTTATTCTTCCCTCTATATACCTCCTCTCCTCCATTATCCTCCCCTCACAGTACTTCTCCTTTATTCTTCCCTCTATATACCTCCTCTCCTCCATTATCCTCCCCTCACAGTACTTCTCCTTTATTCTTCCCTCTATATACCTCCTCTCCTCCATTATCCCTCCCTCACAGTACTTCTCTTTATCTTCCCTCTATTTACCTCCTCTCCTCCATTATCCCTCCCCTCACACTGCTTCTCCTTATTCTTCCCTCTATATACCTCCTCTCCTCCATTATCCTCCCCTCACGTACTTCTCCTTTATTCTTCCCTCTATTTACCTCCTCTCCTCCATTATCCCTTCCCTCACACTGCTTCTCCTTTATTCTTCCTCTATATACCTCCTCTCCTCCATTATCCTTCCCTCACAGTACTTCTCCTTTATTCATCCCTCTATATACCTCCTCTCCTCCATTATCCTCCCTCACAGTACTTCTCCTTTATTCTTCCCTCTATATACCTCCTCTCCTCCATTATCCTTCCCTCACAGTACTTCTCCTTTATTCTTCCCTCTATATACCTCCTCTCCCTCCATTATCCCTCCCCTCACACTGCTTCTCCTTTATACTTCCCTCTATATACCTCCTCTCTCCATTATCCTCCCCTCACACTGCTTCTCCTTTATTCTTCCCTCTATATACCTCCTCTCCTCCATTATCCTCCCCTCACGGTACTTCTCCTTTATTCTTCCCTCTATTTACCTCCTCTCCTCCATTATCCTTCCCTCACACTGCTTCTCCTTTATTCTTCCCTCTATATACCTCCTCTCCTCCATTATCCTTCCCTCACAGTACTTCTCCTTTATTCATCCCTCTATATACCTCCTCTCCTCATTATCCTCCCTCACAGTACTTCTCCTTTATTCTTCCTCTATATACCTCCTCTCCTCCATTATCCTTCCCTCACAGTACTTCTCCTTTATTCTTCCCTCTATATACCTCCTCTCCTCCATTATCCCTCCCCTCACACTGCTTCTCCTTTATACTTCCCTCTATATACCTCCTCTCCTCCATTATCCTCCCCTCACATGCTTCTCCTTTATTCTTCCTCTATATACCTCCTCTCCTCCATTATCCTCCCTCACACTGCTTCTCCTTTATTCTTCCCTCTATATACTTCTTCTCCTCCATTATCCTCCCCTCACAGTACTTCTCCTTTATTCTTCCCTCTATATACCTCTCTCCTCCATTATCTTCCCCTCACAGTACTTCTCCTTTATTCTTCCCTCTATATACATCCTCTCTCCATTATCCCTCCCTCACAGTACTTCTCCTTTAATCTTCCCTCTATATACCTCCTCTCCTCCATTATCCTCCCCTCACAGTACTTCTCCTTTATTCTTCCCTCTATATACCTCCTCTCCTCCATTATCCTCCCCTCACACTGCTTCCTTATTCTTCCCTCTATATACCTCCTCTCCTCCATTATCCCTCCCCTCACACTGCTTCTCCTTTATTCTTCCCTCTATATACCATCCTCTCCTCCATTATCCCTTCCTCACAGTACTTCTTCTTTATTCTTCCCTCTATATACCTCCTCACCTCCATTATCCCTCCCCTCACATTACTTCACCTTTATTCTTCCCTCTATATACCTCCTCTCCTCCATTATCCTCCTCTCACAGTACTTCTTTATTCTTCCCTCTATATACCTCCTCTCCTCCATTATCCCTTCCCTCACAGTACTTCTTCTTTATTCTTCCCTCTATATACCTCCTCTCCCTCCATTATCCTCCCCTCACAGTACTTCTCCTTTATTCTTCCCTCTATATACCTCCTCTCCTCCATTATCCTCCCCTCACAGTACTTCTCCTTTATTCTTCCCTCTATATACCTCCTCTCCTCCATTATCCTCCCCTCACAGTACTTCTCCTTTATTCTTCCCTCTATATACCTCCTCTCCTCCATTATCCTCCCTCACAGTACTTCTCCTTTATTCTTCCCTCTATCTACCTCCTCTCCTCCATTATCCTCCCCTCACAGTACTTCTCCTTTATTCTTCCCTCTATATACCTCCTCTCCTCCATTATCCCTTCCCTCACAGTACTTCTTCTTTATTCTTCCCTCTATATACCTCCTCTCCTCCATTATCCCTCCCCTCACAGTACTTCTCCTTTATTCTTCCCTCTATATACCTCCTCTCCTCCATTATCCTCCCCTCACAGTACTTCTCCTT
This sequence comes from Rhinophrynus dorsalis, assembly GCA_037306005.1. Taxonomy (NCBI): domain Eukaryota; kingdom Metazoa; phylum Chordata; class Amphibia; order Anura; family Rhinophrynidae; genus Rhinophrynus; species Rhinophrynus dorsalis. The sequence continues at coordinate 55,674 of JBBDGT010000176.1, read as the reverse complement.
TATTCTTCCCTCTATATACCTCCTCTCCTCCATTATCCTCCCCTCACAGTACTTCTCCTTTATTCTTCCCTCTATATACCTACTCTCCTCCATAATCCCTCCCCTCACAGTACTTCTCCTTTATTCTTCCCTCTATATACCTCCTCTCCTCCATTATCCCTCCCCTCACAGTACTTCTCCTTATTCTTCCCTCTATATACCATCTCTCCTCCATTATCCTCCCCTCACACCGCTTCTCCTTTATTCTTCCCTCTATATACCACCTCTCCTCCATTATCCCTCCCCTCACAGTACTTCTCCTTTATTCTTCCCTCTATATACCTCCTCTCCTCCATTATCTTCCCCTCACAGTACTTCTCCTTTATTCTTCCCTCTATATACCTCCTCTCCTCCATTATCCTCCCTCACAGTGCTTCTCCTTTATTACTCCCTCTATATACCTCCTCTCCTCCATTATCCTTCCCTCACAGTACTTCTTCTTTATTCTTCCTCTGTATACCTCCTCTCCTCCATTATCCTCCCCTCACAGTACTTCTCCTTTATTCTTCCCTCTATAATACCTCCTCTCCTCCATTATCCGTCCCTCACAGTACTTCTTCTTTATTCTTCCCTCTATATACCTCCTCTCCTCCATTATCCTCCCCTCACATTACTTCTCCTTATTCTTCCCTCTATATACCTCCTCTCCTCCAATATCCTCCCCTCACAGTACTTCTCCTTTATTCTTCCCTCTATATACTCCTCTCCTCCATTATCCTCCCCTTACAGTACTTCTCTTTTATTCTTCCCTCTATATACCTCCTCTCCTCCATTATCCCTCCCTCACAGTACTTCTCCTTTATTCATCCCTCTATATACCTCCTCTCCTCCATTATCCTCCCCTCACAGTACTTCTCCTTTATTCTTCCCTCTATATACCTCCTCTCCTCCATTATCCTCCCCTCACAGTACTTCTCCTTTATTCCTCCTCTATATACCTCCTCTCCTCCATTATCCTCCCCTCACACTGCTTCTCCTTTATTCTTCCCTCTATATAACCTCCTCTCCTCCATATCCTCCCCTCACAGTACTTCTCCTTTATTCTTACCTCTATATACCTCCTCTCCTCCATTATCCTCCCCTCACACTGCTTCTCCTTTATTCCTCCCTCTATATACCTCCTCTCCTCCATTATCCTCCCTCACACTGCTTCTCCTTTATTCTTCCCTCTATATACCCTCTCTCCTCCATTATCCTCCCCTCACAGTACTTCTCCTTATTCTTCCCTCTATATACATCCTCCTCCTCCATTATCCCTCCCTCACACTGCTTCTCCTTTATTCTTCCCTCTATTACCTCCTCTCCTCCATTATCCTCCCCCTCACACTGCTTCTCCTTTATTCTTCCCTCTATATGCCTCCTCTCCTCAATATCCCTCCCCTCACAGTACTTCTCCTTTATTCTTCCCTTCCAGAGGAAAGTGAAGCCTAGGCAGGTTGTGATGGTAGGGGACTCCATTATTAGGAGAACAGATAGGGTAATCATGTGGCTCTGATCGCAGCAACCGAATGGTTTGCTGTCTCCCGGGTGCCCGGGTTCGGCATGTTGCAGACAGGGTGGACGGATTATTTGGAGGGGCTGGAGAGGATCCAGCTGTCTTGGTGCATATTGGTACCAATGACAAAGTAAGAGGAGGTAGAGAGTCCTAAAAGGTAATTTTAGGGATTTAGGCAGTAAGATTAGGAACAGGACCTCCAAGGCAGTATTCTCAGAGATACTACCTGTGCCATGCGCTACGCCAGAGAGACAGCGGGAGAGATTAGGGAGCTTAATGCATGGCTGAAGTCTTGGTGTAAGAAGGAGGGCTTTGGGTTTTTAGAGCACTGGGCTGATTTTGCTTTGGGGTACAATCTCTATAGCAGGGATGGATTGCACCTGAATGCAAGAGGGTCTCAAGTGCTTGGGGAGAGGATGAGTAGACGGTTGGAGGAGATTTTAACTAGGAAGGGGGGGAGGACCAATAAATACTGGGATAGATAGTATAGAAAGGGAAGACGATGTAGTTAATAACCAGGTGGGAGGATCTGGGGGTGGGGTTAGTACAGATGATAGGGAGAAGCCTATAAGCCACATCAAAATTAAATCACAAATGGAACATAGCAGTGGCATAAATTGTATGCTTGCAAATGCCAGAAGTTTAACTGGTAAAATAGGGGAACTGGAGCTGGTAGCTGAAATTGAAAACTATGACTTGATAGGCATAACAGAAACATGGTGGGATGACACACATGATTGGTCAATCAATTTGGAGGGCTACATGTTATTTAGAAAAAATAGTTCAAACAAAAGAGGTGGTGGGGTCTGTCTGTATGTCAAACCAACATTATTGCCTCAATTGCGGGAAGATATATGTGATGACAGTAGTGAACATGTGGAATCCCTGTGGCTGAAATAGTCACTGGGGGTGAAACTGCCCCCAAAAATACTAGTGGGTATTTGTTATAAACCACCAAACATTGGTGACCTTGAAGAATCAAAGCTATTAATGCAAATAGAAAAGGTGTCTCAAATAGGGAGAACAATAACTATGGGGGATTTTAATTATCCAGAAATAGACTGGAAATATGGAACAGCTAATTCTGCTAAAAACAGCAAGTTTCTGAACTTGTTGAATGACAATTTTTTGTCTCAACTAGTGCAGACCTCAACCAGAGGGAATGCATGTCTGGATTTGGTAATAACTAACAATGAAAAACTTATCTCTAACATCCAAGTTAGGGAGCATTTGGGGAATAGTGACCATAACATGGTATCGTTTGAGATTAATTCAAAAAAGTAATTTGGTATGGGTCCCACCAAAACACTGAATTTTAAAAAGGCCAACTTTAGCAGGTTTAATTCATCCCTTTGTCTCGTTGACTGGGATAAAATATTTTCAGGAAAAAACACAGAAGGTAAGTGGAATGCCTTCAAAATAACATTGCAAAAATACACATATAAATTTATCCTGTTGGAAACAAATACAAAAGAAGCAAATTAAAACCAATGTGGCTAACCAGTAAAGTAATTCATGAAATAACAAGAAAGCGGCATTTAAACATTACAAAGCTGAGGGAATCAGTAGAGGCATTTGTAGAATACAAAAATGTCAACAAAAACCTGTAAAAGGCTATTAAATTAGCTAGACTGGCGAATGAAAAAAATATTGCTAAGGAGAGCAAGAGTAACCAAAAAAATTATTTAAATACATTAATGGCGAAAAATTAAAGTCTGATAATGTTGGGTCCTTGTTATCTGAAACGGGTGAGATGTTCAAGGGGGACAGAGAGAAGGCAGATATTTTAAATAATTTCTTTTCTTCTGTTTTTACCAAGGAAGACCAATGGACAAGTATCTGCAAACTACTTTTACAGAACAGTCACAGCAAGCATGGGACTGGCTAACACAAGAAAAAGTGTTAAAACATTTGAATGGTGTTAAGGTAGACAAAGCTCCGGGGCCAGATGGTATACACCCACGGGTACTTAAAGAGCTAAGCCAAACCCTGCCAGACCGTTATATTTGATTTTCAGGGATTCTTTTATTTCAGGTATGGTCTGGCCCATGGATT
>JBBDGT010000176.1:0-51885 GCA_037306005.1 Rhinophrynus dorsalis | reverse complement strand
TTCTCTTTTATTCTTCCCTCTATATACCTCCTCTCCTCCATTATCCCTCCCCTCACAGTACTTCTCCTTTATTCTTCCCTCTATATACCTCCTCTCCTCCATTATCCTCCCTCACAGTACTTCTCCTTTATTCTTCCCTCTATATACCTCCTCTCCTCCATGATCCTCCCCTCACAGTACTTCTCCTTTATTCCTCCCTCTATATACCTCCTCTCCTCCATTATCCTCCCCTCACACTGCTTCTCCTTTATTCTTCCCTCTATATACCTCCTCTCCTCCATTATCCTCCCCTCACAGTACTTCTCCTTTATTCTTACCTCTATATACCTCCTCTCCTCCATTATCCTCCCCTCACACTGCTTCTCCTTTATTCCTCCCTCTATATACCTCCTCTCCTCCATTATCCTCCCCTCACACTGCTTCTCCTTTATTCTTCCCTCTATATACCTCCTCTCCTCCATTATCCTCCCCTCACAGTACTTCTCCTTTATTCTTACCTCTATATACCTCCTCTCCTCCATTATCCTCCCCTCACACTGCTTCTCCTTTATTCCTCCTCTATATACCTCCTCTCCTCCATTATCCTCCCCTCACACTGCTTCTCCTTTATTCTTCCTCTATATACCTCCTCTCCTCCATTATCCTCCCCTCACAGTACTTCTCCTTTATTCTTCCCTCTATATACCTCCTCTTCTCCATATCCTCCCCTCACAGTACTTCTCCTTTATTGTTCCCTCTATATACCTCCTCTCCTCCATTATCCCTTCCCTCACAGTACTTCTCCTTTATTCTTCCCTCTATATACATCCTCTCCTCCATTATCCTTCCCTCACACCGCTTCTCCTTTATTCTTCCCTCTATATGACCTCCTCTCCTCCATTATCCTCCCCTCACAGTACTTCTCCTTTATTCTTCCCTCTATATACCTCCTCTCCTCCATTATCCTCCCCTCACAGTACTTCTTCTTTATTCTTCCCTCTATATACCTCCTCTCCTCCATTATCCTCCCCTCACACTGCTTCTCCTTTATTCTTCCCTCTATATACCTCCTCTCCTCCATTATCCTCCCCTCACAGTACTTCTCCTTTATTCTTCCCTCTATATACCTCCTCTCCTCCAATATCCTCCCCTCACAGTACTTCTCCTTTATTCTTCCCTCTATATACCTCCTCTCCTCCATTATCCTCCCCTCACACTGCTTTTCCTTTATTCTTCCCTCTATATGCCTCCTCTCCTCCAATATCCCTCCCCTCACAGTACTTCTCCTTTATTCTTCCCTTCCAGAGGAAAGTGAAGCCTAGGCAGGTTGTGATGGTAGGGGACTCCATTATTAGGAGAACAGATAGGGTAATCATGTGGCTCTGATCGCAGCAACCGAATGGTTTGCTGTCTCCCGGGTGCCCGGGTTCGGCATGTTGCAGACAGGGTGGACGGATTATTTGGAGGGGCTGGAGAGGATCCAGCTGTCTTGGTGCATATTGGTACCAATGACAAAGTAAGAGGAAGGTAGAGAGTCCTAAAAGGTAATTTTAGGGATTTAGGCAGTAAGATTAGGAACTGGACCTCCAAGGCAGTATTCTCAGAGATACTACTTGTGCCATGCGCTACGCCAGAGAGACAGCGGGAGATTAGGGAGCTCAATGCATGGCTGAAGTCTTGGTGTAAGAAGGAGGGCTTTGGGTTTTTAGAGCACTGGGCTGATTTTGCTTTGGGGTACAATCTCTATAGCAGGGATGGATTGCACCTGAATGCAAGAGGGTCTCAAGTGCTTGGGGAGAGGATGAGTAGACGGTTGGAGGAAATTTTAAACTAGGAAGGGGGAGAGGGACCAATAAATACTGGGATAGATAGTATAGAAAGGGAAGACGATGTAGTTAATAACCAGGTGGGAGGATCTGGGGGTGGGGTTAGTACAGATGATAGGGAGAAGCCTATAAGCCACATCAAAATTAAATCACAAATGGAACACAGCAGTGGCATAAATTGTATGCTTGCAAATGCCAGAAGTTTAACTGGTAAAATAGGGGAACTGGAGCTGGTAGCTGAAATTGAAAACTATGACTTGATAGGCATAACAGAAACATGGTGGGATGACACACATGATTGGTCAATCAATTTGGAGGGCTACATGTTATTTAGAAAAGATAGGTCAAACAAAAGAGGTGGTGGGGTCTGTCTGTATGTCAAACCAACATTATTGCCTCAATTGCGGGAAGATATATGTGATGACAGTAGTGAACATGTGGAATCCCTGTGGGCTGAAATAGTCACTGGGGGTGAAACTGCCCCCAAAAATACTAGTGGGTATTTGTTATAAACCACCAAACATTGGTGACCTTGAAGAATCAAAGCTATTAATGCAAATAGAAAAGGTGTCTCAAATAGGGAGAACTATAACTATGGGGGATTTTAATTATCCAGAAATAGACTGGAAATATGGAACAGCTAATTCTGCTAAAAACAGCAAGTTTCTGAACTTGTTGAATGACAATTTTTTGTCTCAACTAGTGCAGACCTCAACCAGAGGGAATGCATGTCTGGATTTGGTAATAACTAACAATGAAAAACTTATCTCTAACATCCAAGTTAGGGAGCATTTGGGGAATAGTGACCATAACATGGTATCGTTTGAGATTAATTCAAAAAAGTAATTTGGTATGGGTCCCACCAAAACACTGAATTTTAAAAAGGCCAACTTTAGCAGGTTTAACCCCTTAAGGACCGGGAAAATCTGAGTTTGATTTGACTTAAGGACCGGAGCAATTTTGACTTTTTTGACTATGTCTTTGTTCAACCATATTTTCTCTTTAATTCCTTTTGTGCAGCCACATAAATTATATACTGTTTTTTTAAGCACAAGTAGGGCTTTCTTTTGATACCACAATTATATGAATACCTCATTGTTTAATTTGATTAAAATAGAAAAAAAGAGGAAAAAAATTGAAAAAAAACAACATTTTGCTTATATTTTCATGTCAGGATTTGCATACAATTAGTTTATGACAAAAAAATACCCCTAAATATATTCATTTGCTTCTCCTGAATATAAGAATACCCCATATGCCTAGTATTTCAATCACTTCCTCACATTTACAAGGTAAATATTACAAGATGGATGCCATTATTTCCAACTTGTAATTTCTCAACAATTGGCATGTGAGCATCATAGCTTAGCTGACGGTGCCAGAACCAAAAATGTCCCACAAAGGTATATGTTTCTGAAAACTACACAACATAAGGTAAATAATCAGGAGAATTTTGGAGTTTTTCATGCAGCTATTTTTCTAGAAAAAAATTTCAAAATTGTGGTAATATTTTGTTTTTTTGCAGTTTTCACACTTACATTTCAATACTACTGTTGATATCAAGCACATGATAGGTGAAGATTTTTAAAAATGCATTGTTTAGTGTTCAGCTCCTTCTTCTGAGTACGGCAATACCCCATATGCATAGGTTTCTCAAGGTTTGGGAGAGCTACGGGGCCCAAATTGGAACATGCGCGTTTCCAGTTTCACACTTTGAATTTTCACAGCTTGCATCACTTGGTGCCATGTCTCATTTGGGGCTGTGTAACAGTGCTCCACTCTAAGATTTCCCCCCAAAAGTATATATTTTTGGAAAGTAGACACCCCAGGCTTTCATTTTATGTATGTTTTCAATTTTTTTACGCAGCCATTTTACCACCAATCGCTCGTAAATCTTGACGTAAGTTAAAAAAACAGCGTTTTTCACACTTGCACTTCAATGTTGATGTGAATTTCAAGCACATGATAGGTGAAGATTTTTAAAAATGCATTGTTTAGTGTTCAGCTCCTTCTTCTGAGTACGGCAATACCCCATATGCATAGGTTTCTCAAGGTTTGGAGAGCTACGGGGCCCCAAACTGGAACATGCGCGTTTCCAGTTTCACACTTTGAATTTTCACAGCTTGCATCACTGGTGCCATGTCTCATTTGGGGCTGTGTAACAGTGCTCCACTCTAAGATTTCCCCCCAAAAGTATATATTTTTGGAAAGTAGACACCCCAGGCTCTCATTTTATGTATGTTTTCAATTTTTTTACGCAGCCATTTTACCACCAATCGCTCGTAAATCTTGACGTAAGTTAAAAAAACAGCGTTTTTCACACTTGCACTTCAATGTTGATGTGAATTTCAAGCACATGATAGGTGAAGATTTTTAAAAATGCATTGTTTAGTGTTCAGCTCCTTCTTCTGAGTACGGCAATACCCCATATGCATAGGTTTCTCAAGGTTTGGAGAGCTACGGGGCCCAAACTGGAACATGCGCGTTTCCAGTTTCACACTTTGAATTTTCACAGCTTGCATCACTGGTGCCATGTCTCATTTGGGGCTGTGTAACAGTGCTCCACTCTAAGATTTCCCCCCAAAAGTATATATTTTTGGAAAGTAGACACCCCAGGCTTTCATTTTATGTATGTTTTCAATTTTTTTACGCAGCCATTTTACCACCAATCGCTCGTTAATCTTGACGTAAGTTAAAAAAACAGCGTTTTTCACACTTGCACTTCAATGTTGATGTGAATTTCAAGCACATGATAGGTGAAGATTTTTAAAAATGCATTGTTTAGTGTTCAGCTCCTTCTTCTGAGTACGGCAATACCCCATATGCATAGGTTTCTCAAGGTTTGGAGAGCTACGGGGCCCAAACTGGAACATGCGCGTTTCCAGTTTCACACTTTGAATTTTCACAGCTTGCATCACTGGTGCCATGTCTCATTTGGGGCTGTGTAACAGTGCTCCACTCTAAGATTTCCCCCAAAAGTATATATTTTTGGAAAGTAGACACCCCAGGCTTTCATTTTATGTATGTTTTCAATTTTTTTACGCAGCCATTTTACCACCAATCGCTCGTTAATCTTGACGTAAGTTAAAAAAACAGCGTTTTTCACACTTGCACTTCAATGTTGATGTGAATTTCAAGCACATGATAGGTGAAGATTTTTAAAAATGCATTGTTTAGTGTTCAGCTCCTTCTTCTGAGTACAGCAATACCCCATATGCATAGGTTTCTCAAGGTTTGGGGGAGCTACGGGGCCCAATTTTGAACAAATATTGAATTTTCACATCTTGGTTAACTGATGCCATTACTCATTTTGGGCTATGTTCCAGTGCTGCACTTTAGAATTTCCCCCCAAAAGTGTATATTTTTGGAATGTAGACACCCCCAGCTTTCATTTTAGGTGTGTTTTCAAATGTTTTACACGGCCATTTTACCACCACTTTCTCATAAACTTGACGTAAGTAAAAAAACAGCGTTTTTGACACTTTGCCTTCAATGTTGATGTGAATTTCAAGCACAGAATAGGTGAAGATTTTATAAACTGAATTGAATAGTGTTCAGCTCCTTCTTCTGAGTACGGCAATACCCCATATGCATAGCTTTCTCATGGTTTGGGGGAGCTACGGGGGCCAAATTGGAACATGCGCGTTTCCAGGTTCACACTTTGAATCTTCACAGCTTGCGTTACTGGTGCCATGTCTCATTTGGGGCTGTGTAACAGTGCTCTTTTTTTAAGATTTCCCCCCAAAAGTGTATATTTTTGGAAAGTAGACACCCCAGGCTCTCGTTTTAGGTGTGTTTTCCAATTTTATACACTGCCATTTTACCACCAATCCTGTGAAAATTTGACGTAAGTAAAAAAAATTCAGCATTTTTCACACTTTGCCTTCCATTTTGATGTGAATTTCAAGCACAGAATAGGTGAAGATTTTATAAACTGAATTGAATAGTGTTCAGCTCCTTCTTCTGAGTACGGCAATACCCCATATGCATAGCTTTCTCATGGTTTGGGGGAGCTACGGGGGCCAAATTGGAACATGCGCGTTTCCAGGTTCACACTTTGAATCTTCACAGCTTGCGTTACTGGTGCCATGTCTCATTTGGGGCTGTGTAACAGTGCTCTTTTTTTAAGATTTCCCCCCAAAAGTGTATATTTTTGGAAAGTAGACACCCCAGGCTCTCGTTTTAGGTGTGTTTTCCAATTTTATACACTGCCATTTTACCACCAATCCTGTGAAAATTTGACGTAAGTAAAAAAAAATTCAGCATTTTTCACACTTTGCCTTCCATTTTGATGTGAATTTCAAGCACAGAATAGGTGAAGATTTTATAAACTGAATTGAATAGTGTTCAGCTCCTTCTTCTGAGTACGGCAATACCCCATATGCATAGCTTTCTCATGGTTTGGGGGAGCTACGGGGGCCAAATTGGAACATGCGCGTTTCCAGGTTCACACTTTGAATCTTCACAGCTTGCGTTACTGGTGCCATGTCTCATTTGGGGCTGTGTAACAGTGCTCTTTTTTAAGATTTCCCCCCAAAAGTGTATATTTTTGGAAAGTAGACACCCCAGGCTCTCGTTTTAGGTGTGTTTTCCAATTTTATACACAGCCATTTTACCACCAATCCCTCATAAACCATGACGTAAGTAAAAAAAAAAAAACAGCGTTTTTCACACTTAGGGTTGGCGGCAGTATACTGGGCTGCATACAAATTGGTTTGGGAAACAATTTCACCTAAAACGTCTTCCCCAAAAACAAATCAAAAAAATGATCATGGGTAAATCCTTCCACATCAATTTGAATCCCTGGGTTGCCTGTGAATTCTGAGATTCGTGGGCATAAATTGATACCCATTCATTAGGATCCGGAGTGGCAGGTGTTGGGGCATTTCTTTGGGCAGGTCTTTTGGCGGGTCTTTGGGCAGATCTTTTGGCAGGTGCTGGGGCAGTTGCCAGGGCAGCTCTTGGGGCAGCACTTGGGGCATTTCTTTGGTAGGTCTTTGGGCAGATCTTTTGGCAGGTGCTGGGGCAGTTGCCAGGGCAGCTCTTGGGGCAACACTTGGGGCATTTCTTTGGGTAAGTATTTTGGTATGTCTTTGGGCAGTTCTTTTGGCAGGTGCTGGGGCAGTTGCCAGAGCAGCTTTTGGGGCAGTGCGTCTTTTCTTGACAGAAGGCCCAGCGTCATCACTAGAGCTGCTCTCACTTTCTGAAAACTGCGCTATGTCAAAATCTGACGCAGTGCCTGTTGCCTCAGAGTCAGAAGCCAAAAAGGCATATGGCTCTTCAACGCTGTACCTGCGCTGCATTTTGCCCACTAAAAAAGCTTTTTTTTTTCTTACGCTATCCCTAAACCTAAATCTAACCCTAAAACTTACCCTAACCTACGTATATCCTGAACCTACCTAACCCAAGTGAACTACCTATCTAAACTGCACTTATTATATATATATTTTTTTTTTTTGGGGGGGGTTGGGGTTTTTTGGGTTTTTTTTTTTTCTTACGCTATCCCTAAACCTAAATCTAACCCTAAAACTTACCCTAACCTACGTATATCCTGAACCTACCTAACCCAAGTGAACTACCTATCTAAACTGCGCTTATTATACATATATATATATTTTTTTTTGGGGGGGGGTTTTGGGGTTTTTTTGGGGTTTTTTTTTTCTTACGCTATCCCTAAACCTAAATCTAACCCTAAAACTTACCCTAACCTACGTCTATCCTGAACCTACCTAACCCAATTGAACTACCTATCTAAACTGCGCTTTTTATATTTTATTTTTTTTTTGGGGGGGGGGGGGGTTTGGTTTTTTTTTTTTTTCTCCCCTAAACCTAAATCTATCCCTAAAACTTTCCCGTCTACACTAAACCTACCCAACTACCTACCAAAATACCTAAACTATATTTATTATAAAACAAAAAAAAAAAAAAAAAATTTAAAAAAAATTTAAAAAAAATTTTACAATTTTTTAAAAAATCTAAAAAAATTCAAGGGGGATGGGGGGTGTCCCACAGATCAGAAAACACTGATCTGCAGCAAATTGATCACTCCAAGAGTGATCAGATGGGGGGGGCACTTATTGATCACTGCAGAACAGTGATCAAAGGGTTAAATGTCTTTATTTAAACTTTTTTTTGACTTTTTTTTTCTACAGGTACACTGGAACAGCATGTCTCTCTGTCTCTTTCCACCTCAGCAGTATGCAAGGTGGAGGGAGGCAGAGAGATCTGACAGGGACAGTATTTACAAATACTGTCCCTGTCATTCAGGTTTTGCAACATGTGATTCGCTTTTGAAGCGAATCGCATGTTGCAACAATGTTTCAGCCGCTTGTTACTAAGTGTCCCGATACCGGGACACTTAGTAACAAGCGGCTTGAACTCTTCCATCGCTCCGTGCGGCCGCGATGGAAGAGTTTAACCCTTGACGTACCAGGACCGTCAAGGGTCGTTCGGGCACATTTACCCTTGACGGTCCTGGTACGTCAAGGGTCGCTAAGGGGTTAATTCATCCCTTTGTCTCGTTGACTGGGATAAAATATTTTCAGGAAAAAACACAGAAGGTAAGTGGAATGCCTTCAAAATAACATTGCAAAAATACACATATAAATTTATCCCTGTTGGAAACAAATACAAAAGAAGCAAATTAAAACCAGTGTGGCTAACCAGTAAAGTAATTCATGAAATAAATAACAAGAAAGCGGCATTTAAACATTACAAAGCTGAGGGATCAGCAGAGGCATTTGCAGAATACAAAAATGTCAACAAAACCTGTAAAAAGGCTATTAAATTAGCTAGACTGGAGAATGAAAAAAATATTGCTAAGGAGAGCAAGAGTAACCCAAAAAAATTATTTAAATACATTAATGGCAAAAAATTAAAGTCTGATAATGTTGGGTCCTTGTTATCTGAAACGGGTGAGATGTTCAAGGGGGACAGAGAGAAGGCAGATATTTTAAATAATTTCTTTTCTTCTGTTTTTACCAAGGAAGACCCAATGGACAAGTATCTGCAAACTACTTTTACAGAACAGTCACAGCAAGCATGGGACTGGCTAACACAAGAAAAAGTGTTAAAACATTTGAATGGTGTTAAGGTAGACAAAGCTCCGGGGCCAGATGGTATACACCCACGGGTACTTAAAGAGCTAAGCCAAACCCTGGCCAGACCGTTATATTTGATTTTCAGGGATTCTTTTATTTCAGGTATGGTGCCCATGGATTGGCGTAAAGCAGATGTGGTGCCCATATTTAAAAAGGGATCAAAGTCACAGCCAGGAAATTACAGACCCGTAAGCTTGACATCTGTGGTAGGGAAGCTGTTTGAAAGGTTGCTAAGGGAATATATTCAAGAATTCTGCTGGAACAGGAATATCGTTAGCAATAGCCAACATGGCTTTGAGAAAGACAGGTCTTGTCAAACTAACTTGATCGCATTTTATGAAAAAGTGAGTAATAATATAGATGCGGGAGCGGCGGTTGATGTGCTCTATTTAGACTTTGCCAAGGCATTTGACACAGTTCCACACAAGAGGTTACTGTACAAATTGAATGAAATAGGCCTAGGGGAAAATGTTTGTGTGTGGATTGGAAATTGGCTGAAAGATAGAATGCAAAGAGTGGTAGTAAATGGCAAGTTCTCCAGTTGGATAAACGTGATAAGTGGAGTGCCTCAGGGATCTGTCCTGGGTCCTCTTCTTTTTAATTTGTTTATTAATGACCTCCCAGAGGGCATAGGGAGCCATGTATCAGTGTTTGCCGATGACACAAAATTAAGTAAGGTAATAAAGTCTGAACTGGATGTGTCTTCATTACAAGAGGATTTGGACAAATTGAGTAACTGGGCAGGCAAGTGGCAAATGAGATTCAATATAGACAAGTGTAAGGTTATACATTTTGGGTATAATAATAAAAATGCAACATATAGTTTAAATGGTGTTTCTCTGGGGAAATCTACAAATGAAAAGTATTTGGGAGTAATGGTAGACAATAGACTTAGTAGTAGCATGCAGTGTCAACTGGCAGCTGCAAAGGCCAATAAGATATTGGCATGTATTAAAAGGGGTATTGACTCAAGGGAGGAAGATATAATTATGCCTCTTTACAGGTCCATGGTAAGACCCCACCTAGAATATGCTGTTCAATTCTGGGTGCCCTTTCTGAAAAAGGACATTATGGAACTAGAGAAAGTGCAGAGGAGGGCTACAAAACTAGGGGAATGGAAAGTTTTAGTTATGAAGAGAGGCTAGAAAAGTTAAACTTGTACACACTAGAGAAACGGCGTCTTAGAGGGGATATGATAACACTATATAAATATGTTCAGGGCCCATACAAAGGGCTCTCCAAAGACCTGTTCATTAACAGAACAGTACACAGGACAAGGGGCCACCCGCTTAGACTTGAGGAAAGGAGATTTAATCTACAACAGCGGAAGGGTTTCTTTACTGTAAGGACAATAAAGGTATGGAATTCACTGCCTGAGGAGGTGGTGCTATCAAATACATTAGATGCCTTTAAAAGGGGCCTGGATACTTATTTAAAAGAGCATAATATAGAGGGCTATGTACGTTAGTATTGGGATTAATATTTAGTTGGGGCTTGTTGATCCAGGGAGAAATCTGATTGCCATTTGGAATCAAGAAGGAATTTTTTTTTGCCCCCGCATTCAAGGCAGAATTTTAAATAGCTAATTGAGGGTTTTTGTTTTTTTTTTCTTTTGAATCAACGATGGTAAACAGGAATAGGAAAAGGTTGAACTAGATGGACGCAAGTCTTTTTTCAACCTAAATTACTATGTTACCTCCTCTCCTCCAATATCCATCCCCTCACAGTACTTCTCCTTTATTCTTCCCTCTATATACCTCCTCTCCTCCATTATCCTCCCCTCACAGTACTTCTCCTTTATTCTTCCCTCTATATACCTCCTCTCCTCCATTATCCTCCCCTCATACTGCTTCTCCTTTATTCTTCCCTCTATATACCTCCTCTCCTCCATTATCCCTTCCCTCACAGTACTTCTCCTTTATTCTTCCCTCTATATACCTCCTCTCCTCCATTATCCCTCCCCTCACACTGCTTCTCCTTTATTCTTCCCTCTATATACCTCCTCTCCTCCATTATCCCTCCCCTCACAGTACTTCTCCTTTATTCTTCCCTCTATATACCTCCTCTCCTCCATTATCCTCCCCTCACAGTACTTCTTCTTTATTCTTCCCTCTATATACCTCCTCTCCTCCATTATCCTCCCTTCACAGTACTTCTCCTTTATTCTTCCCTCTATATACCTCCTCTCCTCCATTATCCCTTCCCTCACAGTACTTCTCCTTTATTCTTCCCTCTATATACCTCCTCTCCTCCATTATCCTCCCCTCACAGTACTTCTCCTTTATTCTTCCCTCTATATACCTCCTCTCCTCCATTATCCTTCCCTCACAGTACTTCTCCTTTATTCTTCCCTCTATATACCTCCTCTCCTCCATTATCCTCCCCTCACAGTACTTCTCCTCTATTCTTCCCTCTATATACCTCCTCTCCTCCATTATCCTCCCCTCATACTGCTTCTCCTTTATTCTTCCCTCTATATACCTCCTCTCCTTCATTATCCTCCCCTCACAGTACTTCTCCTTTATTCTTCCCTCTATATACCTCCTCTCCTCCATTATCCTCCCCTCACAGTACTTCTCCTTTATTCCTCCCTCTATATACCTCCTCTCCTCCATTATCCTCCCCTCACACTGCTTCTCCTTTATTCTTCCCTCTATATACCTCCTCTCCTCCATTATCCTCCCCTCACAGTACTTCTCCTTTATTCCTCCCTCTATATACCTCCTCTCCTCCATTATCCTCCCCTCACACTGCTTCTCCTTTATTCTTCCCTCTATATACCTCCTCTCCTCCATTATCCTCCCCTCACAGTACTTCTCCTTTATTCCTCCCTCTATATACCTCCTCTCCTCCATTATCCTCCCCTCAGACTGCTTCTCCTTTATTCTTCCCTCTATATACCTCCTCTCCTCCATTATCCTTCCCTCACAGTACTTCTCCTTTATTCTTCCCTCTATATACCTCCTCTCCTCCATTATCCTCCCCTCATACTGCTTCTCCTTTATTCTTCCCTCTATATACCTCCTCTCCTTCATTATCCTCCCCTCACAGTACTTCTCCTTTATTCTTCCCTCTATATACCTCCTCTCCTCCATTATCCTCCCCTCACAGTACTTCTCCTTTATTCCTCCCTCTATATACCTCCTCTCCTCCATTATCCTCCCCTCACACTGCTTCTCCTTTATTCGTCCCTCTATATACCTCCTCTCCTCCATTATCCTCCCCTCACACTGCTTCTCCTTTATTCTTCCCTCTATATACCTCCTCTCCTCCGTTATCCTCCCCTCACAGTACTTCTCCTTTATTCTTCCCTCTATATACCTCCTCTCCTCCATTATCCTCCCCTCACAGTACTTCTCCTTTATTCCTCCCTCTATATACCTCCTCTCCTCCATTATCCTCCCCTCACACTGCTTCTCCTTTATTCTTCCCTCTATATACCTCCTCTCCTCCATTATCCTCCCCTCACAGTACTTCTCCTTTATTCTTCCCTCTATATACCTCCTCTCCTCCATTATCCTCCCCTCACACTGCTTCTCCTTTATTCTTCCCTCTATATACCTCCTCTCCTCCATTATCCTCCCCTCACAGTACTTCTCCTTTATTCCTCCCTCTATATACCTCCTCTCCTCCATTATCCTCCCCTCACACTGCTTCTCCTTTATTCTTCCCTCTGTATACCTCCTCTCCTCCATTATCCCTCCCCTCACAGTACTTCTCCTTTATTCTTCCCTCTATATACCTCCTCTCCTCCATTATCCTCCCCTCACACTGCTTCTCCTTTATTCCTCCCTCTATATACCTCCTCTACTCCATTATCCTCCCCTCACACTGCTTCTCCTTTATTCTTCCTTCTATATACCTCCTCTCCTCCATTATCCTCCCCTCACAGTACTTCTCCTTTATTCTTCCCTCTATATACCTCCTCTCCTCCATTATCCTCCCCTCACAGTACTTCTCCTTTATTCTTCCCTCTATATACATCCTCTCCTCCATTATCCTCCCCTCACACTGCTTCTCCTTTATTCTTCCCTCTATATACCTCCTCTCCTCCATTATCCTCCCCTCACAGTACTTCTCCTTTATTCTTCCCTCTATATACCTCCTCTCCTCCATTATCCTCCCCTCACAGTACTTCTCCTTTATTCTTCCCTCTATATACCTCCTCTCCTCCATTATCCTCCCCTCACAGTACTTCTCCTTTATTCTTCCCTCTATATACCTCCTCTCCTCCATTATCCCTCCCCTCACACTGCTTCTCCTTTATTACTCCCTCTATATACCTCCTCTCTCCATTATCCTCCCCTCACAGTACTTCTCCTTTATTCTTCCCTCTATATACCTCCTCTCCTCCATGATCCTCCCCTCACACTGCTTCTCCTTTATTCTTCCGTCTATATACCTCCTCTCCTCCATTATCCTCCCCTCACAGTATTTCTCTTTTATTCTTCCCTCTATATACCTCCTCTCCTCCATTATCCTCCCCTCACACTGCTTCTCCTTTATTCTTCCCTCTATATACCTCCTCTCCTCCATTATCCTCCCCTCACACTGCTTCTCCTTTATTCTTCCCTCTATATACCTCCTCTCCTCCATTATCCTCCCCTCACAGTACTTCTCCTTTATACTTCCCTCCATATACCTCCTCTCCTCCATTATCCTCCCCTCACAGTACTTCTCCTTTATTCTTCCCTCTATATACCTCCTCTCCTCCATTATCCTTCCCTCACAGTACTTCTCCTTTATACTTCCCTCCATATACCTCCTCTCCTCCATTATCCTCCCCTCACACTGCTTCTCCTTTATTCTTCCCTCTATATACCTCCTCTCCTCCATTATCCTCCCCTCACAGTACGTCTCCTTTATTCTTCCCTCTATATACCTCCTCTCCTCCATTATCCTCCCCTCACACTGCTTCTCCTTTATTCTTCCCTCTATATACCTCCTCTCCTCCATTATCCTCCCCTCACACTGCTTCTCCTTTATTCTTCCCTCTATATACCTCCTCTCTCCATTATCCCTTCCCTCACAGTACTTCTCCTTTATTCTTCCCTCTATATACCTCCTCTCCTCCATTATCCTCCCCTCACACTGCTTTACCTTTTTAAAGATCTAATTCCTTTTGAACTAGAGCAGAAATTGTGGGACTATTAGCGTTGATCCAGGCAAAATTTACAGGCCCACTTCGTTATCGAGCCATTCAGAGATTAAAAATTCTTCACCTTCAAAAGGGCTTGAGATATGTGGTTTAGGTTGTCCTTTCTATAGAAGCAAGTGAAGAACTAAAATAGTGGTTAATGGAACAAAAAAGTTATTTCTGGAATGTCCGCAGACAGTTATAGAATTGGAGACCAGCAATTTGGGTTGGGGAGCGTGTTGTAGGAATCTCACCACAGGTAGCAAATGGTCTCAATAGGAAAATGACATGCACATCAACTGATTAGAATTATTGCTGAGTTTGTTCGAGGTCAGGAGCTTCACAAAATTTACTTCAGACTGCTGCATCCTTCTAAAGATGGACAACCTGTCAGCAGTCAGGTACAATCATTTGGGAGGTACCAAATTGAAGACCCTTGCCAATCTAGCCAAGGAGTTTTGGCATTTTTGTCTGAACACATATTTCTGTACAAAAGGAATGTCTTCCAGGTCATTCCAACACAATAGCAGATTGGAATTCCATAGAGCTATCGGATTCCAGTGACTGGACTTTACACAAGTCTATTTTCAGGAAAATAAACCTCCTTTGGGGTCCTCTGGAAATAGATCTTTTTGCATCAAGACTAAACAAACCGTTATAAAAAAATTCTCAGCTGGAGACCAGATCCAGAGGCTCAAGAATTGGATGCAGTCCTCTAAAATTAGCACAAATTCAGGAATTATGCTTTTTTTTTACTCCATTTGCAATGATTTCCAAGGTCATTCTTATGGTCAAGAAACAAACAGCTACTATTGTGCTTATCACTCCATTTTAGACAGCGCAACCGTAGTTCCCTCAACTTCTCGAATTGTCATTGGGTTTTCCGCTTTATCTAGTTTATTTTCCTTGTCTTAACAAACCGATTAGGGAGTCTTACAGGCTATTAAAGACAAACCAGCTACAATTTATGGCTTGGCTGATTTCATGGGTTTGTGGCGCATCAAAGGACTTTCAGAATCAGCTCAATCTCTTATGTCCAAAGCCTGGGCTCCAGGGACTTGACCATGTTACGAATCATGTTGTATTGTCTGGTCACACTGATGCCTTTAATGGGGTCTGGATCCAGTTTCTGCCAATATAACTAGCAGAATGAATTTTCTTTCCTTTTGTTTTCAACAAGGGAAAGTATATAGAATGAGCAACTGTTATCCAAATAACACTGAGAGATAATCCTGAACTCACAACTGATATTCAACCAGTTGTTACATATACTGTCGAGGATATACAAAAGGGAACAGGAGATCATGCACTGTATATCTCACATAAAATAAACAAAAAAATATATTATATATATAAATTCGAGATCTTGCACACAATCTAGTTATGACACACTTTTTCACAGTTTCGTGAAACAATATATTTAATTTTATTTAAGGATAAATAAAATATTATATATAAAATAATAATCAGTGAATTGGGATATAACCGAATACAAAACTGACTCAGTAATATATCTTAATGTAACCAAGTGCTATACTAAGATATACAGAGATAATGAAATTATAATACAATAAAATATATCAGAAGACTATACAGATAACATACCAGCACATATAAGGTTAAATCTTAGCTATAGGCTAAACAGAGGTATAAGCTAGCAATATTTGAAAACAACAGCATAACAAGGGTTAATTGGTCCTTACAAATAATAACAATACAGTTGGTGGCAGCTTAACAATACTTGCCCCACCCTGTATGCACTAGGGCAACTAACTGCCAGGAAATTTGTCACGTAAGATATGCTCAATAGGGCCAAATGTCACATAACAACCCTTTAAATCACATGCACAGTATTGCAAGAATTAAAAGCCTATCTGAAAGACATAAGGTCCCAGATCTACTGAACAGAATTTAACTATTTATCTGATGTTTTCAGTATGTATACCTGCTGGATGTAACACAGAATAATGAAATACATTTCCCAGTAAAATTTTGCATTGCTACATTATAATCCTAAGCAATAATAATAATGTATGGCTATAGAAAAGCAAGAATAATATGAATATATCAACGCAACATATACCATAAAGATCATAATGGCAAAATCATGTCTATTACACAATTCTGCACTGCAGAGGTTATTCAGAACTATGGACAGTAAAGACCAGCCAATTACTCAATCCAAAATGCCATACGATGCCTTGCTCTGTCAAGATATTCACATGTGACTATTTTAACAGATCAAGATCACGCCCTGATACCACCACACAGACAATGCAATATCAAACAGAACCAAGCTATCTTTTACCAGAACCACATACAAAGAGAAACAGAAGGAAAACTTTCCAGACAGCATTACAAGTGTTAATAAAGACCACTA
This sequence comes from Rhinophrynus dorsalis, assembly GCA_037306005.1. Classification (NCBI taxonomy): domain Eukaryota; kingdom Metazoa; phylum Chordata; class Amphibia; order Anura; family Rhinophrynidae; genus Rhinophrynus; species Rhinophrynus dorsalis. The sequence goes on along the minus strand of JBBDGT010000176.1, from coordinate 35,463 downwards.
GATCAACGGAGCACAATGACCATCTCAGAACAGCTTTATGTAAATCGTCTGCACACGCTAGGGATTTCAAACAAATCACACAGCATTCATATGCAGACTTCCATACACACAATTGACTCTGCTGGTGTTAGCAATGCTAGCTAACTGTAACTCTCAATGATCTAAAATTGCTATCAATCTGATCTCACCCTATTATTTCTATTATTGGACTGTATGACTTCCAGAAATTATTCTAACGTTACAGCCAAATGGCTACTTTGTAATAGTTGTCAGTAGGTATCACGGTTCCCGTGATCTCTCTCTGTCACTCTCGCTTGTGCTGCTCCCCTATTGGTTGAGCCTGTTTGGCCCGCCCCTGGTGACCTTTTTATACCTGACCAGTGGCACCTGTCAGGTGCCCTTTCGTGGTGTTCCAGAGCCAGTGTTGCTGTTGCTGTGTTCCTGCGTTCCTGATTTCCTGTGTACCGATTTGGCCTGTTCTGACTACGCTCCTGTGTTCCTGCTCCGTGATCTGACCCGGCCTGGCTAACGTTCCTGCTTGTTGCTGATCTGGCTTGTCTGAGTATCTCCTCCATGATCTGACCCGGTCTGGCTGACTTCCTGCTCTGTGACCTGCACCGGATTGCTACAGTCTCTGCTACCGTTCCTGCTTCCAGCTGCTGTTGTCGCTCTGGCGACATTCTGATTCCTGCTGTGTTCGTGTCAGAGCTGATCGAGACTGCAACCATTAACTCCTGCTGAGCCGTGTCTCCTGAGCTGAGTCTCCCGTTACACTTGCAGAGCGGTACTACCAAAGCTGAGTCTTCCTTGGCACTTTCAGAGCGATTACTTCACACGCTGAGCCTCCGATTGTACTTGCAGAGCTACATATCCTACCACTGGTGCTGTTGTTAACTCTTGCAGAGCCGTTGCAGTTATCCGCTGCTCCCGCTGAGCCGGCCGCATTGTGGGCCTTGGTTAGACAGCGGCTCATATTGTCAACTAAGCAGAGTAGTCGGTCTCCGTTAACGCGCCCGTGGGAGGCGCTATTGGCTCTAGCTCCTTCAGAGTTACTCTCCTTTACTGCCTGGTGGGGCTATTGGCTCAAGCACTTGCAGCACAGGTGGTTTCCGTTACTAACGCCCATGGGGGCTATCGGCTCAAGCTCTTGCAGTACCCAGTGTCCGTTATACGCCCGGGGGGCTATTGGCTCACGCTCTTACAGTACCAGTTGTCTCCGTTATACGCCTGTGGGGGCTATTGGCTCAAGCTATCACTGTACGGTTGGTCTCCGTTATACGCCCGTGGGGGCTATTGGCTCACGCTCTTGCAGTACCAGTTGTCTCCGTTATACGCCCGTGGGGGCTATTGGCTCATGCTCCTGCTTTACAAGTTGTCTCCATTATACACCCGTGGGGGCTATCTGCTAACTACTCTGCAGTGTTCTGCCTCAGTCTCTGTACTGCCTAAGCAGCTCTCTACATCTATGGACTTAAGGTGTTGCGTAATCTAGCACCTATTGCTGCCTCTTATTCACCTTGGGCGTGCCAAACACCACAACTGAGACTGATGATTCCTTGTATTTAACTATTGATTGCCAGTCGCTATTCTGAGCCTGTCCTGTGACAGTATATATATTACCTGTACTTCTGTATACTGGTCCTGTGAAGGCCTATGTAACCTATTTAACACTATTTACTGTGTTGCTTATTGAGGGCGATCTTTGTTCTTTATTTTTTTTAATAAAACTGTGTTTTATTCAAACCTGCTGTCTGAGTGTCTGAAAAACCGTTACAGTAGGTTGGCCAGATCTACTAGGGAGTATTAGAATAAGCTTACCAATCTTAGATCAAGGAGTTGCCACTCAGGTTCAGCGAGATTCAGCTTGGACAAGGTACAGCAACCATGAAATATAGCCAAACAAAAAGTCCTTATTTCCCCCTGTACAATGCTTATATAACCTAAACCCCCCTTAACAGAAAGGTACACCCATTCTTCTCTTATAGAATACTCCTTAGAGAATTAGAATATTAGGTACTATATCTAAATTTGCATCAAGCTTTCTGATTGGTAAATACCATATACCAAGATATACATACAAACTTGAACAAATAAATCTACCATGCCGCGAGATGGCAGTCTACTACCAGACATCTTCAGGAACGACCATTCTGTCAAATATAATGACTATTTAGATAAGAAAAACTAATTGGATTGGAATGGGAAACTACATCTCCCTACATAGAAACACCAGGTGCAGTTCTCCTACACTAGATAAAATCCCTCTTCAAGGTAGGAAAGAAACCTCCTTTCAAGGATATTACTGTATGTAAGTTTCAAAAATCCATTTCTAGAGAAAAACAACTGATTCTGTTTAAAGATACAGCCTCATATACAGACAAAAATGGTTTCTGGATAGCATCTTAACCATTCCTTTCCCAGCAAAGGGCAGACCTTCTGACAATGCAACTGCTTTATGCCAACAGGGGTATAATCCTGCCCCTTCACAGGTAGTCTAAGGGTTAACTGCAGGGATCTGATGCTTTCAAATAAGAGCAATCAACAATAGGTTGATATATAAAATTAAATTTAATAATAAAATACAAAATAAGAACAATATACTAAAATATCCACAAACATGTTTCTTGTTCCAATGATCCCTTCATCAGGGTGTCTGATTCTATCCTGTTGCTGATCGCTCTTATTTGAACATGTCAGATCTTTGCAGTTAACCCTTGGATTACCAGTGCAGGGGCAGGATTATACCCCTCTTGCCATAAAGTGGTTGCATATTTAACAACCTGTGGAATATCACTTGTGAGTTCAAGATTGTGTCAGTATTATTTGGAGATTTTCTGTATTGAAAAAACACCCCCATTGTCTTCTTGTTTCCCTTCTATTTTGAAGGTTTTTGTCTGGGGAGCAGCTGGGCAGAAGATGATCTGTGTGATGGGCAACATAATATCCCCCACTAGCCTATTTATTCAGGAGATATCTGAGAGTGGCCACTTTATAATAGGAGTGAAATATCATACTTCCTACATCTCTATCAACTGGAATTGATCTTTTATTTCCGCAGGTCATGATCCTATTGACAGTTTACCCACAGGCTAACATCCCTTAGTTTGCAAATTTATGGCAGGGATCAAATTGAGTAGACCTCCTAGTGCTAGATATTCTGGACGTTGGGATGTCGATATTGTTCTTAATTTTGGAGTCCTGGATTGATAACTATTCTTTATCTCTGAAACAACTTTCAGCCAAACTAACTATGTTACTTTGTTCATTTCATTTTGACGGGTGTCAGACGTACGCGCCCGATCTTTTGCCCTGGACAGAGTTCGATTCTAGGGGCGCGATTCAGTTGTTCCACTCAGGCCAAATAAAACCATCGGGCAATAAAATGCGCTAAGGGCCCCACTTAACGTAGGAAAATCTGTACATAGTTTTTTGGGGTGCAGGGTCCCTTAAACTGCAGACGCATCAATTGAATGTGTAAAAAAGTGCCCGGTGGATGTATTGATCCGAGACCCTAATCCCCATATCATTACATCCAAAGTACACCCAAAACTGGTAGATTTAACCCTCTGGGTGTCAGTGCGGTATGCTTACCCCACTGGCACTCATAAGGTTAACCTGACTAAGGTACAAAGCACCAACCCCCGAAAATAAACACTTACCATTAATCCTGATATCCAGCGGGGTCCTCAGCTCCCTGATCATCTGCTGCCCATCTTCTTCCTTCTTATTCTCTCTTCGGTCCGTCTTCTGTCTTCCACTGTCTTTTCATTTATCTGTAAAACAAAAGAGATTCATCAGTAAATTTACCATAGAAAAGAACGCACACATCTATGCATAGTGTAACCCCTTGAGTGCCACAGGGGTACACAACACCTTGCAAAGCAAAGGATTAATCTACGCATGTGTGTGTGTGGGGAAATAGTTTATAACATGCCCAAATGTATAAAAAAAAGGTCCCTTGTTTCCTAAAATGCCAAAATATATTAACTAAAAAATGGCCTTTTTCCATTTCTTCTCTGTGTGCGTCCATGGCGGCAAAAGTGAGTAGCAACACCCCCCCCTCCCCTTGGGGATCCTATTAAAACACATAACACATTAATCATGATACCTACTGAAATGCTTGGCCTGAAGATAAACACGTACCTAGTGAAATGCGTAACATGAAGATAAACATGTACCTAGTGAAATGCGCAGCCTGAAGATAAACACGTACCTAGTGAAATGCGCGGCCTGAAGATCAACACATATCTAGTGAAATGCGTGGCCTGAAGATAAACACATAAGTAGTGAAATGCGCAACGTGAAGATAAACACGTACTTAGTGAAATGCACAATCTGAAGATCAACAGGTACTTAATGAAATGCACGGCCTGAACATAAACACGTACCTAGTTAAATGCTTGGCCTGAAGATAAACACGTACCTAGTGAAATGCGTGGCCTGAAGATAAACGCGTACTTAGTGAAATGCACAGCTTGAAGACAAACAAATACCTAGTTAAATGCTTGGCCTGAAGATAAACACGTACCTAGTGAAATGCGTGTCCTGAAGCTAAACACGTACCTAGTGAAATGCATGGCCTGAAGATAAACACGTACTTAGTGAAATGCGCGGCCTGAAGATAAAAACCTAACTAGTGAAATGCATGGCCTGAAGATAAACACGTACCTAATGAAATGCGTGGCCTGAAGATAAACATGTACCTAGTGAAATGCATGTCCTGACGATAAACACATACCTAGTGAAACGCGCGACCTGAAGATAAACACTTACTTCGTGAAATTCATGGCCTGAAGATCAACACGTACCTAGTGAAATGCAGGACCTGAAAATAAACACGTACTTAATGAAATGTACAGCCTGAAGATAAACACATACCTAGTGAAATGTGTGGCCTGAAGATAAACAAGTACCTAGTGAAATGCGTGGCATGAAGATAAACACGTACTTAGTGAAATACGTGGCCTGAAGATAAATAAGTACCTAATGAAATGTGCGGCCCGAAGATAAAAATGTACCTAGTTAAAGGGGAACTATCACCCCGCAATAACTTAAGGTTCTCTTATTGCTCACCTGGTGACTAGCTGCTTAGTAGCGCTAGTCGCCAGCAATATTACCCGGTTCTTCAGATATCGGCGTTATACCGATTGTGACAGGAGCAGGAAGCACGGCCGTCTCTTCACAGTGACGTCCGTGCGCCTGCGCTGTCAGTCCCTTTTTCACCACACGGTTGCTGGCGACTAGCGCTACTAAGCAGCTAGTCGCCAGGTGAGCAATAAGAGAACCTTAAGTTATTGCGGGGTGATAGTTCCCCTTTAAATACTCGGCCTGAAGATAAACACGTACCTATTGAAATGCGCAACCTGAAGATAAACACATACTTAGTGAAATGCGCAACCTGAAGATAAACACATACTTAGTGAAATGCGCAACCTGAAGATAAACACGTACATAGTGAAATACATGACCTGAAGATAAATAAGTACCTAATGAAATGCACGGCCTGAAGATAAAAATGTACCTAGTTAAATGCTCGGCCTGAGGATAAACACGTACTGAGTGAAACGTGTGGCCCGAGGATAAACGCGTACTTAGTGAAATGCACGGCCTGAAGACATACAAGTACCTAGTGAAATGCGTGGCCTGAAATTAAACACGTACTTAGTGAAATGTGCATCCTGAAGATAAACACCTACCTAGTGAAATTTGTGACCGGAAGATAACAAATACCTAGTTAAATGCGTGGCCTGAAGATAAACACGTACTTACTGAAATGCACAGCCTGAAGATAAACACGTACCTACTGAAATGCGCAGCCTGAAGATAAACACGTACCTAGTGAAATGCGCGACCTGAAGATAAACACATATCTACGTAAATACACGGCCTGAAGATAAACACATACCTAGTGAAATGCACGGCCTGAAGATAAACATGTACCTATTAAAATGCGCAACCTGAAGATAAACACGTACATAGTGAAATGCGCGGCCTGAAGATGAATAATTACCTAATGAAATGCGCGGCCTGAAGATAAATATGTACATAGTTAAATGTTTGGCCTGAAGATAAACAAGCACCTAGTGAAATGCGTGTCCTGAAGATAAATGCGTACTTAGTGAAATGCACAGCTTGAAGACAAACAAGTGCCTAGTGAAATGTGTGACCTGAAGTTAAACACGTACCTAGTGAAATGCGCGGCCTGAAGATAAACTCGTACCTAGTGAAATGCGCGGCCTGAAGATAAACACCTAACTAGTTAAATGGGTGGCCTGAAGACAAAAACGTACCTAGTGAAATGCGTGGCCTGAAGACAAACACGTACCTAGTCAAATGCTTGGTGTTACGATAAACGCGTACTTAGTGAAATGTACAGCTTGAAGACAAACAAGTACCTAGTGTAATGCGTGGCCTGAAGCTAAACACGTACCTAGTGAAATGCATGGCCCCAAGTTAAACACATACCTAGTGAAATGCGTGGCCTCAAGCTAAACGCAAACTTAGTGAAATGCACAGCATGAAGACATACAAGTACCTAGTGAAATGCGTGGCCTGAAATTAAACACGACCTGAAGATAAACACTTACCTACTGAAATGCACGGCCTAAAGATAAACACCTACCTAGTGAAATGCATGGCCTGAAGATAAACTCATAACTAGTGATATGCATGACCTGAAGATCAACACGTACCTAGTGAAATGCGTGGCCTGAATATAAACATGTAACTAATGAAATGCATGGCTTGAAGATAAGGACGTACCTACTGAAATGTGCTGCCTGAAGATAAACATGTACCTAGTGAAATGAGCGACCTGAAGATAAACACGTACTTAGTGAAATGCACGGCCTGAAGATAAGGACATACCTAGTGAAATGCGTGGCTTGAAGATAAACAGATACCTAGTGAAATGTGTGGCCTGAAGATAAACACGTACCTACTGAAATGCGCGGCCTTAAGATAAACACGCACCTAGTGAAATGCGTGGCCTGAAGATAATCATGTTCCAACTGAAATGCGTGTCTTGAAGATAAACACGTACCTAGTGAAATGCGCGACCTGAAGATAAACCCGTACCTAGTGAAATTCATGGCTTGAAGATAAGGACGTACCTACTGAAATGTGCTGCGTGAAGATAAACACGTACCTAGTGAAATGTGCGGTCTGAAGATAAACACGTACCTAGTGAAATGCACGGCCTGAAGATAAACACGTACCTAGTGAAATGCGCGGCCTGAAGAAAAACACATACCTACTGAAATGCACGACCTGAAGATAAACACATAACTAGTGAAATGTGCAACCTGAAGATAAACACGTACCTAGTGTAAAGCGAGGCCGGAAGATAAACACGTGCCTATTGAAATGCGCAACCTGAAGATAAACACGTACATAGTGAAATGCACGGCCTGAAGATAAATAAGTACCTAATGAAATGTGCGGCCTGAAGATAAATATGTACCTAGTTAAATGCTAGGCCTGAAGATGAACATGTACCTAGTGAAATGCGTGGCCTGTGGATAAACGCGTACATAGTGAAATATACAGGTTGAAGACAAACAAGTACCTAGTGTAATGCGTGGCCTTAAGCTAAACTCGTACCTAGTGAAATGCGCGGCATGAAGATAAACACGTACCTAGTGAGATGCGTGGCCTCAATATAAATGCATACTTAGTGAAATGCACAGCCTGAAGACATACAAGTTCCTAGTGAAATGCGTGGCCTGAAATTAAACACGTACCTAGAAAAAAGAGCATCCTGAAGATAAACACGTACCTAGTGAAATGTGTGGTCTGAAGATAAACAAAAACCTAGTGAAATGCGTGGCCTGAAGATAAACACCTACCAAGTTAAATGTGTGGTCTGAAGATAAACACGTACCTAGTGAAATGCGTGGCCTGAAGACAAACACATACCTACTGAAATGCAAATCCTGAAGATAAACACGTACCTAGTGAAATGCGTGGCCTGAAGACAAACACATACCTACTGAAATGCAAATCCTGAAGATAAACACGTACCTAGTGAAATGCATGGAGTGAAGATAAACGCGTACCTAGTGAAATGCACGACCTGAAGATAAACACTTACCTACTGAAATGCGCGGCCTAAAGATAAACACATAACTAGTGAAGTGTGCGACCTGAAGATCAACATGTACCTAGTGAAATGCGCTGCTTCAAGATAAACACGTTCCTATTGAAATGTTCAACCTGGAGATAAACACGTACTTAGTGAAATGCACGTCTTGAAGATAAACACGTACCTAATGAAATTTGTGGCCTGAAGAGAAACACGTACCTAGTGAAATGCGTGACCTGAAGATAAACAAATACCTAGTGAAATGCGCGGCCTGAAGATAAACACCTACGTAGTGAAATGCGTGGCCTGAAGCTAAACACGTACCTAGTGAAATGCGTGTCCTGAAGAAAAACACGTACCTACTGAAATGTACGGCCTGAAGATAAACATGTTTGAAGCGAAATGTGCGGCCTGAAGAAAAACACATACCTATTGAAATGCGCGGCCTGAAGATAAACAGGTACTTAGTGAAATGCGTGGCCTGAAGATAAACACGTACCTAGTGAAATGCGCGGCCTGAATATAAACACGTACCTATTGAAACGTGTAACATAAAGATAAACTCGTACTTAGTGAAATTGTGGCCTGAAGATAAACACGTACTCAGTGAAATGCATGGCCTAAAGATAAACAAATTCCTACTAAAATGCATGACCTAAAGGCAAACACGTACTTAGTGAAATAAGCGGCCTTAAGATAAACACCTACCTAGTGATATGCACGGCCTGAAGATAAACACGTACCTACTGAAATGTGCGGCCTGAAGATAAACACATAACTAGTGAAATGCGTGGCCTGTACACAAACACGTATCTAGTGAAATGCGCAGCCTTAAGATAAACACCTACATAGTGAAATTCGCGGCCTGAAGATAAACACGTACATAGTGAAGTACCTGACCTGAAGATAGACATGTACCTAGTGAAATGCGCGGCCTTAAGATAAACACCTACATAGTGAAATGCTCTGCCAGAAGATAAACGCGTACTTAGTGAAATGCACGGCCTGAAGATAAACACGTATATAGTGAAATATGAAGCCTGAAGATGAACAAGTACCTAGTGAAAAGCGCGGCCTGAAGATAAACAAGTACCTAGTGAATTGTGCGGCCTGAAGATAAAGACGTACCTATTGAAATGTGTGCCCTGAAGATAAACACCTACCTAGTGAAATGCGCGGCCTGTAGATAAACAATTACCTAGTGAAATGCGAGGCCTGAAGATAAACACATAAATAGTGAAATGCGCGACCGGAAAATATACATGTACCTAGTGAAATGCACAGCCTGAAGATAAACACCTACCTAGTAAAATGCGTGGCCTGAAGATAAACACGTACCTAGTGAAATGCGTGGCCTGAAGATAAACACGTACCTAGTGAAATGCGTGGCCTGAAGATAAACACGTACGTAGAATAAACTCTCTTCTCTCATCTCAGGACCTTTCAAGAAAAACAAGTATACTGATATAGAAAATAGCTCAATTTCCCCCATGAAATCTGTAAATAACCCCTTTTCTATGTCACAGTGTGCATCCCGGAGTCCTACCATCCCTCTTCTCTGTCCTAAGTGCTCACTTTATTTAAACCTTTGTGTGCCAGAGGGTTGCTTTGCAATGCTTTGGATACCCTCTGGCACCCAAAGGGTTGATCTGTACAGTGAGGGAGGGAAGGATAAGCAGTTCAGTGCAGATACTCCACAGTACACAAAGGCCAAGCATGCACTTCACACACTGTTTGACTGCAGAGCTTAAACCCACCCAGCCGTCAGTACCACAAGCTTTGATTGGCTGTTTGTACCAGAGAACATGGAGACTACCTGCATTGCCAGTGGTAGCACAGTGTCCTAGTGCTCCCATCTACAATGACTTAGTGGCTGCTGAAGTTGAGCTCAAGTGGGAGCAATGAAGGGCCCTGTCTGGGAGTCTCTGGGGTGGAGCCCCAATATACAATAACCTCCCCTTCTTTCACAGGCCCCCAGGTCCCGTAGGCCTCCCCCGCACCACGAGGGCTGCTTTTATGCAGGCTAGTACCCTATTCTGCTCTTGCAGCAGCTGAGTGACTCTGCACACTGCTGTGAAGTCTATTGTCTATCAGTTCTCCTAAATCTTTCTCTAATGAGGATTCCCCAAGTTGTTTCCAATTTAGAGTATATGTAGCAAGTTTGTTTCTACAGCCCAAATGCATAACCTTACATTTATCTACATTAAATGTCATCTGACACTTTTCTGCCCATTCACTCAGTTTATCTAAATCCTTCTGTAGGGAAAAAACATCGAGCTCTGTATGTATTTCCTTACATAGCTTAGTGTCATCAGCAAAGATTGAGATTTTACTTTCAATTCCCACTTCTAGATCATTAATAAACATATTAAAAAAGCATTGGGCCCAGAACTGACCCCTGTGGCACCCCCACTTATAACTTTACACCAAGTAGAAAAGGTTCCATTTACAACAACTCTCTGCCATCTATCATTTAACCAGTTCTCAATCCATGTACAGATATCACCGCCCAAACCGAAGCCTTTTAATTTATGCAGTAACCTGTTGTGAGGCACTGTATCAAAGGCATTTGCAAAATCCAAGTATTCTACATCTGTAGAAATTCTCTTGTCCAAATTACTACTTACTCTCTCTTAAAATGCAAGTAAATTAGTCTGACATGATCTTTTCTTCATAAAACCATACTGATTCCTACTAATGATATTCTTTGTCCTCACATAGTTCTGAATACTGTCAGTTAGGGTGAAGAGTGGCACTTTCTTTCACCCTCCCCCTGCCCCTAGTACATTTGCAGGACATTATTAAACTAGTGAAGTACACAAAAGAACTGACTGTATGTTATGTCTTGCCCTTTGCAAGCTGCTCTACCCTTTCTGGTATGAGCCTGCCTCAGTCACAGCTCACGTAAGGGTCTCTGTCTCTGTCCCCTATCAGTCAAGCTATTTCTAACTTTTTTAATGTTTTTTAACTGTCCCTATTGCTGTCGACAAAAAACAAAAACCAAAACACTGCCTGTGCAAATGCTTTTTCCCCAGACACCCCTAACAGAGAAAACAGCCAACTGAAATTAACTTGGATCACAGCTGCCTGTGTCTTCTATGTCATACAAAATTTGGGGTATTTGGGGTAAATCTCCTTTGCTCCCTTCACACACACCCATACTCCCCTAACACAAAGATAACAAATCTGGAAGGAACTTGGATCACAGATGCTTATCTCAGTCAACCAAGATTTTGGGGTATTTTGGGTAATCCTCTTTTCTCCGTTCATACTTATCCAAAGTCCATCAGTCTACAAACACACAGAACAAATGTCCTGCCTAAAAAGCTCTTTACACTGCACTCCAGCCTTATAAGTGAGTTTTCTCTGCCTCTCACAAGCACAGATTGGAATGCTGTGGGAACCTGACACTCCCTTCACATTATCCCTGCAGGGAAAGAAGGGAACTGTCCACGTGGTCGGAACATTCATTCTTACCATTGATTGCAGTGTAATGAACAAAGCAGGAAAAACTGGAACATCGGCAATTTCGCAAAAAAAAATCCCCTCTCTTTGGGAATTGCCATTTCTTGCCTGTTTTACTTTTAGAGGCAAAAAATGTTCACCCAACACCAGTACCCAGCACCAGAACAGCACCCCCATAATCTCAACTAGCAGTACAGAAAAAGGCTAAGACACAGTTGAATTTCCCCATTTAAAACCCACACTGTCAATGACACACACTTATGCAAGATGCTTAAAGCGATAGTAATAGATTAAAATAAACTGAGGTCTGATTCATCAGTATAGTTTTGTCATCATCTAGATCACTATGTCAGTTCTATCGGAGTTGTAGTTCAACGGGTATTAAGTTAGAAAGGATCCCCCCTCTTCTTTTACCTGTGTTACGCTACCTCTCCTCAGATGTGGGATCTGGTCGCTTAACCGGACAGCACGCAGTAAGGGAAAATCTTCATGTAGTGAGTCTAAGGAAATCACTACCCCCCCCCCCCCCCCCGATGAAGGCGTGCAGGATTTTCCTTATACTTGCTGAAGATTGTCCCTTGCAGCGCTCTGTCTGGTCCGGCACGAGAGCAGCGTGGCCTCAGTATAGGGGAGGAGGGGATCCTTTCTAACTTAATACCTGTTGAACTAAAACTCTGATATGATTGGCATACAGCTCTACATGATAACTAAACTATACTGATGAATCAGACCTCTGTTTATTTTAGCCCATTACTATCCCTTTAAATAGCAAAACTGCAGCTTGTCATCTAGTAGCAAAGTAACACTAAAATAACAACATAAAACATCTACAATGTCTGAGGAAGAAACATACGGTGTCTTGAATTCGTGCATCCTAGCACCACTTAGATATCCAATAATGGTATCATCATGACTAGAAGTGAGTAATGAAACAAGGCTGGGAGGCAACAGTATATGTTGGGGTCAGTGACTACCAGTGAAATGAGGCTGGGATGGCAGCAGTTTATGTTGAAGTCTGTGACTACCTGCGACTACCAGTGACGGCAGTGTATATCAGGGTCGGTGAGAGCATGCAACTGTACATATGCACATCACACAAATTATCTACAGACATTGTGATATATGAACCCACTCTCTGATGTGCTTCCATCCCACCCCAAGTTGGATCCGTGAGCTGCAGAAGATACATGCAATAGCCCACAGCGGAGAGTCTAATCTGGCATAATAAAAACTGTGTTTTAAGCATAAGTAAAAGGCTGGGCCTGCATTTGTGGGAGGAGCTGCAAGCCCTTAAATAGCGGGCTGCAGCCTCTCCCATGGAGAGCATCGTCAGTGTGTGCAACATCGTTTGTGAGGGCGTATCAACTGTGTGGTCTACGTTGTTCGTGGGCCTCAGTAAGAAGCATCTCATCACTTCCCGTTAAGGTAGTACGCCGCTTCCGGTCTTGCGTGCCACGAAAGTTAAGTAACGCTACAGCGTCAAACCCTCTCCAGGCTCCTTTACGAATTCTACCACCGTAAGCATAACAGAGTGGAACGCGTCACATACCTTCCCATCTAAAGGTATACTTTACTACACGTTGCCACCTAAGTATCTCTGTTGGGCATCCCCCAAGAACCTCAGTGCCTCCGCAGGCACCACGGCATGTTCATATTGAGTCACTAGTTTAAGCTCCACAGCCTGAGCTGATGAAATTGTGGAAGGTTAGCTCCCACAGATTTAAGCCCTTGTAGCTTTTCTTCCTCCTATGGGATAGAATTTCAGTCTGGAAACAGTATTTTTAATTACTGGATTTTACAACAGGCAATCATTATCTTTAGATATGTTTAATATATACACTGCTATTCTTCCACCATGTTTAGACTAGTTGTCCTAGCAACACCAAGTTATGTCACATAGTAACTGAACCTACTACTAATATACTACATTATGCTAATTAAGATCATATCCTGGGAGGTGTACCGTTTAAAGTGTATAAGCAGAGAACTGTTATCTCACTCAGAACTCAATGTTTCATGTAACATGTTCAGAATATTAGCATATCTTTGTGTATGCGTGGTAAGTTACTATTGTCACGCATTATATATCTTGTCTAAGCCAGCAAGACAGCCGCATTTATATAAACTCATCCCCTGATTGTCACGTGTATTTATGCCTACACTCCTCCAGGTCATTCATACAGTCTACAACCCGACCTCAATTCTAGAATTGCCACCCCAGAATTCATCATTTATAAGTAAGTTATCTCCGCTTATTGCATCACAGTGTATTGCTCCCAGTCTTAAGCACGGGTGCACATACCTATTAATGATATCTCATGTAATTACTAGACATTCTACTACGTTCCAGATGCCTAAGCATACAAGTCAACATACATATTGTCCATTACGCTGCTTCATTCCAATATAATCATCCAATTTCCTCCAGCAACTCAGCTTTTCTACTAGCAACACAGTCCTAATAGACTTCTCAAAGAACTAATCTCAAGGTATCATTGTCTACAGTACCCATAGCATCCTAAATTAAATGTCTAATGAACCTCATACCATAAGGTCTCACTCAGCTGTTCTATCCTTTTTAGCACAACTACTATCTAAGAATAAGGTAAGAAGCTAATTTATTCACTAAACCACAAGCATGTCTCTTTAAGGAGAGAATCAGTCTCTCAAGCACCTCGTTCTTATTTCACAAGGCAGAATCAGTCGACGACTCTACCCAATCAGACCAATCACCCTTCCCAAGGGTACACAGGTCACTTTGGGCTCCGTCTCCTCTGACTAGCTCTACCTCAACAGCACTTTCACGGATCACTACACTCTATCCCAACTCAACTGCTAAGATGACCCAGTCACTGCCAACGCTACAGGCTGGTAACCATCAAATCAGTCCAGAGACACATAAGGGAATGATCTCTATAATCACTAACCTCAACCTAGCCCTCACGTCACTCACTCAACCACTCAACCTTAGACTTGCCTCTTTTCAAGAGGCAAGGTTCCCCCCACCCTCAACCTTACCTTCAACAGAGGCCGAAGGTTCCCCAAACAATAACCTCACCTCTACACAGTGGCCGTAGGCTCCAGCCAGTAGCCTTACCTCTCATAGTGGTCGAAGTTTTCTCTAGCCAGAAAGCCTTACCTCATCGCAGAGGCCAAAAGCCCCCCAGCTAATAACCATACCTCTTCACAGAGGCCGAAGGTCCCCAGTCATAGCTTTACCTCACTGCAGAGGCCGAAGGTCCCCAGTCATAGCCTTACCTCACTGCAGAGGCCGAAGGTCCCCAGTCATAGCCTTACCTCACCGCAGAGGCCGAAGGTTCCCCAGGAAATAACCTTACCTTTGCATAGAGGCCGAAGGTCCCCAGCCATAGTCTTACTTCTTCGCAGAGGTCGAAGGTTCCCCAGATAGTAACCTCACCTCTTTGCAGAGGTCGGAGGTTCCCCAGAAGTAGCCTTACCTCTTCACAGAGGCCGAAGGCTTCCCCAGCTAGTAACCTTGCCTCTTCGCAGAGGCCAAAGGTCCCTCAGTCAGTAACCTTACCTCATCACAGAGGTCGAAGATACTCAGTAATAGCTTTACCTCTACGCAAAGGTTGAAGGCGTCCCAGTAGTTACCTTACCTCTCCACAGAGGCTGAAGGTTCCCCAGCTAAAGTCACCTTACCAATCCATATACAGAGGCCAAAGGCTCCCCTCCCAATCACCCATATTGGAGACTGAAGGATCCCTGCTAGTAGCTGTACCTCCTTTTGAGGTCTAAGACTCCATAGACCCAATTCTTCCTCTGATATCTCAAGAAACCTTCTTAGGTATCGCAATGTCATAAGCAATTAGCAGGAATAAGTGGTACTGATTACTTATACCTAAGCCATCACATGCCAAGTATTTTACCCTCTCCCTTCTTGTTTTCCAGTCATCATGGAGAACCCTGAAAATCAAATACCATCTGACACCGAAGTACCCCAAGTGGAAGTCCCTAACCCAAACCCCAGGAGTTCATAACTTCATGCATGGACAGTGGGGAAACTAATGGCTGAACTCACCAGACTTCACATTCCCTTCCCAGCCTCCACCAGAAAGGCCAAACTATATCGGCTGCTATGTTCATCACCTAGCCCAGCCCAACACCCACCTCCCACTTCACCTTCCATTTCGCCAAACCCTACTAACTCCTCAGTCAATGAGCAGTTAGCCCATATAACTCACCTCCTAACAGATATGGGGTCAGCAATTACCGAACTACAAACTAGAGTGGCATCCCTCGAGCACCCCTCTCACCACCTGTATCCAGAAAATCAATCAGCAGAGTTTAATATGCCAGGAACATCTCAAACTACTTGCCCCAAAGTTTCCCCCGCGCACATGATCCCATCCAACCTCAGACGAGATATCATTGAAGGGAAGGAGATCAATCTAGTCTCATTACTGATCGCCTCCCAAGATCTCTCTGATAACAAAACTATCAATTGTGGTGATGTCTCTGTCACGCTTAAATCAAAGGATCCCAGGCTGTCCAAGAAATTATCGGTCACAGAGTTCATCCTAGCTTTTGGCATCTACAGGGATATACTCTGTACAGCTTTCCCTCACAGATGGCAGGAGCTGGACCATTACCTCCACATAGTGGTCGACTTAGTGCACAAGTACGGTGGTAGCACCTTTAACGACTACCATCAGTCTTTCGCTGCCAAGTCGGCAGTGGCTTTAGCCCAATTTAACTTTGTGGTCTGCAACAATTTTAATTATAAGGGGTGTTTCTTCAGTGGTTGTCGCCTTTCCCATGTATGCTCTAATAGTAAGAAGTCTCATTCAAGGACCATCTGTCCAAGATTCAATTCAGTAAATAAAAGTCTGGGTGGAATTTACATCCCTCTGCTGCAGTCTCTCCTTATTTCTCACCCTGACAAAGTTCTGACAGACTACATAATCACAGGTCTCAGGGAAGGGTTCCATATAGGCATTTTAACCTGCCCATCCAGCTTAGTGGAGTGCCCCAACTTAGTTTCCACCTTAGCCAAACCTACAGAAGTCACTGCCCTCTTATCGATAGAAGCAGAAAAGGATTTTCGAATAGGCCCATTCCCATCCCCACCTTTTCCAATTTGGCGCATTAATCCAACAGGTCTAGCAAAAAAGAAATTTTCTCATAGAAGACGCCTAATAATCGACTTTTCTGCCCACCACTCCGTATTGGTCCCCAGCATCAACTCACTTATTCCCCCCGATGCTTTCACCCTGCAGTAAGCAACTATAGATCATGCCATTTGCCTCATCAAACAAGTCCTTCTTGACTGTTGGCTCGCCAAAACAGATATTAAGAATGCATTCAAACTGCTCCCCGTCCATCCCTCACTCTGGCATTTGCAAGGAATCAAATGGAAGGGCCAATATTACTTTGCTACTAAACTCACCTTTGGCTGCCGCAGCAGTCCCAAAATCTTTGATGATTTTGCGGATATCCTATGCTGGCTGCTGCTCAATCACAGCAGATGTCCAGCAGTGGTCCATCACTTAGACGATTTCCTCGTAATAGATAATTCACTGTCCCATCCTAATAGTCTCCAAAAACTCATAGAATTATTCAAGGCATTAAATATTCTGCTATCAAATTAAAAGACTAGAGGCCCCACCAAAATCATTGAGTTCCTGGGTATCACTTTAGATGCAGAATCACTAGAAACTCAAGTACCCATGGAAAAAATAAATAGAGTACACACAATCATAAAAGAGCAAATGACCAAACCTTACCCGTCTAAACTTGACTTACAAGCACGAATAGGTTATCTTAGCTTCATCACGAGAGTCATACCACAAGGACGCTGCTTCATTTCTCACCTTCTCTCGCTGCTTTCTGCAGCTAATAACCAAACTCTACTATCACCCTAGACCAACCAGCTCTATCTGACCTCCGCATGTGAGTAAACTTCCTCAAGCATTGGAATGGCCGGTCATTGTTTCCTCCATCACCCACCCAATCCAGCCCAGAAGTGTATTCCAATGCAACCATAGGCCAAGGATTCTCAGGCATATGTGGCACACAATGGTTCTCTAATCCATGGTCACAAGAGATAACTATAACTACATCAGCCAAACCCGATAACACCCTGCTAGATATCTACCCAATGGTGGCAGCAGCCCACATCTGGGGTCATTTATGGTCCGGGCAATCCATTACCTTCCACACAACAAGTTTAGCCACATACAGAACTATTATAAAAGGTAGATCCTCAGCAGCCCAGCCACACCATTACTCAGGAAACTTACATGGCTATCCTTACTTCCCAAATTCACCATTCACAGTAAACTCATCACTAACCAAGACAATCAGCCTGCGAATGCCCTCTCACAATTTCAATTACTGCAGTTCTTCGACATATACCCAGCAACGGACAAACATCCAGTCACACCTCCAGCATTCACGGAACTAACTACGCTATAAATTCCCTACTCACAGAAGCTTTGTCATAAGTCAAGCCTTAGCACCAAACACAAGGAAGACCTATGATCGGGCATGGGAATCATTCAAGAATTTTGTTGCAGCCACCAAACCTAACAACCCATACAGTCAATACAGGATTTTAGCTTTTACCACACACTGCCACTCCTGTCTCAAGTTATCAGCCTCCACCATCAAAGTTTACCTAGTGGGCATTCAGCATCATTACGCATTGCACCACCCATTCCACCCATCTTTACTTTCTATGTACAGTATCAAATTATTCCTTAGAGGCATTCAAACACTCATCACCACTCACCTCGCACCCGCCTTCCCATCACTGGACACTTATTTAGACGCATTTATGATTATCTCAACACTAAGCCGTTCCAGCACCAAACCAACATCGTTCTCCAAGCGACAGTATGCTTAGTTTTTTTTGGCTTTGTTCGTCCGGTCGAGTTCTCCTGTTGTGCGGGATCTAAGGATTTCGTGCGAAAGTAATAACTCGTCCGTCACTCAGACCACTTCACTCTACTAATCACGCACTCTAAAACTGATCAGTCTCACTCTGGTCACACTATCCCATACTTAGCCACTGGCGACCTATGGTGTCCCTACAAATCACTAAATCACCTCACTGCCCTAATCCAACCACAACAAGTTGATAGCCCACTCCTTCCACTACTGTCAGGCCCTCTCACCACTACTACTTTCACTTCCTACGTACGCACCATCCTGTCATGCCTAGGTTACAATTCCGATTAGTATTCCGGTCACTCATTCAGAATTGGAATAGCCTCCATCGGCCTCCAAGAATCAAGTACCCGCTCGTATTATTCAGAAACTCGGCAGATGGCAATCCACATGCTTCAACAGATATAATCCAAATCCATCAACCGAAATCCGTATAGCCCTGACTAACCTAACCAAATAGGTCATCTTTACGCAAGCAATAAACAAGTTGCATTCCAGTCCAATCTCTTTTTCCTTTTTTCAGGTCACCTTCGTCGCTCATCCACTGAAGCTGAGAAGCTCAGGGACAAAGCAATCCTCCATACAAATACCTACGCTGGAAGCCCTGACCACAAAATAAGATATCAGTGGGAATAAGATCTTAAACACTGTACAGACCAATTCTATCAATCATCACTAGATGGCAGCCTACCATAACCTAAAGAACCCCACCTACAGTGCCATGTTATCTACTGCACACCTGCACCAACTATGTTATTCTGGGTGCTTTTTTAATGTAATCACTGTTATCTCAATTTCTATTGAAATGATTTACTAGCTTTAAAAAGACACAGTACTCATCAGGGCCCTTGTTCTTGCAAAGTATGGTAAGAACCCATAAACTACTTTGGACTGTAGGATTGAGTAAAGTTTCTCAGAGCCAAACAGAAAAAAAATATTTTATAGAAGTTTGGCTCTTGAAACCACATAGCTATTTTTATGAATTGGCGATTCTTGCTGATTTTTGGAAGGGATTGCCAATCAGACCTAAAATCCAAAATTTCTCTCCATGTTGTTGCTGCAATCAATAGTCATGGCCAAAATAAAATTTAAAATAAAATAGAACCTTTATTCAAACTTAACTATAAAAAGCCCCTTCACTTTTAAAAGTACATAGTTGGAGATCATCAAACTAAATCAGTGTCACGGTTTCCCAAGAATAATTCAGGAGTAAGACCGGTATAGTAAAAGTAAGAATTTATTAAATAAATACAATAAGAGAAATCACTGAAACAAGGAATAACAAACAGGCAATAATCACGGAGAAGCAGTAGAGGTTCCACTAGAGGTCAGCAACTCTATCAGGAATAGGAGTCTGCCTAAATGAGGAAGCCTCTACCAGAGACAGGCACACGCCCCTGTAGTCTAGTATATGAGAGGGCAAGCAGGACATGCATCAAGAGACAACCTGACTCACGCCTGTAGTCAGTGGGTAGGCCGAGTAATCTCCCAAAGGTGGTAGCTGATAGGGAGATAATACTGACGCAAGCCTGCCGTCAGTCCGACGAAGGACAACTCCCCTAAGGAACGCAATGGGGAGAGAACCCAGTCTCAATCTGAAACCGAAATGTAAGTCTTAACCAAAGCTACAGGTCTGCGCCAGGCTGAGTGTCTACTATAAACAGTAAGGCAGGAGAAGAGATAGACAGAGCCACAGGCCAGCACCAGGATGGATGGTCAGTGTTCAGACAGCGGAACCCCAAACCAAGGACCGGAATGGGATTGCCAGTCGCTCCTGGATCAGGAGCAGTAGCCCAACTGGGCCGGTACATAGAGCAGGAACGAGCCAACAGTCGGTACACCAAACAGGAACGTCAGCCAGGCCGGGTCGTTACACAGAGCAGGGATGTCAGCCAATCTGGGTCAAGACACTGAGCACGAACATCAACCAATCCGAGTCGGTACACAGAGCAGGAACGTCAGCCGGGCCGGGTCGGTACACAGGCAGGAACAGATACAGCAGAGTAGTCAGGCAATCCGGGTCGGTACACAGGCAGGAACAGATCAGCAGAGTCGTCAGGCAATCTGGGTCGGTACACAGGCAGGAACAGATCAGCAGAGTAGTCAGGCAATCCGGTTCTGTACACAGAGCTTCACACGGAGAACTGGAACAAGCGCTGGCAACGGAAACACCACAAAAGGGCTACAGCAAAGTGACAGGACCCAGTATTTAATGACAAATACTGGGTGGGACAAGATAATGCAACCAATGGGGAAATAACAGTGTGGGAGACTGACAGAATGTCTCCAAGAAGCGCGGGAACTGTGATAGGCTGCCAAAGTCTCCTCTCCTAGAGGGGAAGTAATACAGGTACGTATGGTCGCAAGGATATGATCAGCCGGAATGATCAGGGAAGGTGGAACCTCTTCCCCGGAAAGGCTGCAAAACTGGCAAGACAACACGTCTGCCTTCACATTTTTTGAGCCTGGAAGATAGGAAACCACAAAATTAAACTGTGAAAGAAACAGTGCTCATCTGGCTTGCCTGGAAGACAAGCGTTTAGCCTCAGAAAGGTAAATGAGGTTCTTGTGGTCAGTCAGAATCAGGATAGGAGATTTAGTGCCCTCCAGGAGGTGTCTCCACTCCTCAAGTGCCAGGATAATAGCCAATAATTCTCTGTCTCCTATTTGATATACCATCTCAGCTTTAGACAGTTTTGTAGAGAAATATCCACAAGGGCGCAAAGCTTCACAAGGAGCTGAGCATTGTGACAACAGGGTGCCCACTCCAATCTCTGATGTGTCAGCCTCCAAGGTAAAGGGCAGGGAGGGGTTGGGATGACCAATATCGAAGCTGCAGCAAAAGCAGTATTCAGATTTTCAAAAGCCAGAATAGCCGTTTGGGACCATTCAGAGGTCTTGGCCCCTTTACAAGTCATGTCGATAAGTGGTTTGACAATAGTAGAGACTTTTTAATGAATTTTCAGTAGTAATTAGCAGATCCCAGAAATCTTTGGACTGCTTTAAGTCCCATAGGACGAGGCCATTCCACTACCGTGGACAGTTTCTGAAGCTCCATGGTGAACCCGGATGCAGATATGATATACCCCAAAAACGTTACTTGAGATTTGTGAAATTCACATTTCTCCAACTTGCAATACAAGTTATTCTCACGTAAGAGACCCAACACTTTGGATACATCTGACTGATGAGTCTCCATCATTGGAGAGTGAATAAGGATGTCATCCAAATACACGACCACACAATTTGTAGGAGTTCTCTTAAAACATCATTGATGAACTCCTGGAAGACAGCTGGGTGTTACATAGACCAAAGGGCATAACCAAGTATTCATAATGCCCACTCCGGGTCTTCCACTCATGTCCCCCTTTTATGCGCACAAGGTTGTATGCGGCTCTTAAATCAAGTTTCGTAGAAACTTTAAATCCCTTTCAATCGGTCAAAGAGTTCGGTAACCAAAGGTATCGGATACGCATTTTTGACCATCAGTTTGTTTAGCCCACGAAAGTCTATGCACGGATGTAGCTCTCCGTCCTTTTCCTTAAAAAAAAAATCCAGCACCAGCAGGAGATGTGGATTTACGAATGATGCCTCTGGCCAGCGCATCCAAAACATATTCCTCCGTGACCTTATTTTCTTCCACGGAAAAATGATAGACATGACCCTTAGGAGGTGTTGTGCCAGGTGTAAGCTCCAATGAGCAGTCCTAATACCTATGAGGTGGTAAAGCCCCAGCCTGACTTTCGCCATACACATCCTTGAATGTCTCATTGTAGTAGTGTGAATTAGTCTTACTGGACAAGAAAGACAAAACTTAGTACATTGTGGAGACCATGTCAATATGTCACATGTGTGCCAATCCATCCTGGGGTTATGTGCCTGCAACCAAGAAAACCCCAGAACTATGGCGTAATGTGGTGATTTAATCACCTGAAACTTCAGGGCTTCCGTTAGGAAGGGTATGCTGCAAGAGTTAGAGGAGATGCTAGAGTTGGGCGTCATTGAGCCGTCCGCCAGTCCTTGGGCCTCGCCAGTAGTCTTGGTCCCCAAGAAAGATGGGACCACCTGGTTCTGTGTGGACTACAGGAGGCTCAACGTCCAGACCATCACTGACGCCTACCTCATGCCCTGGGTGGACAACCTACTAGACAGGCTCGCTGGAGCTGGCGTTGTCTCTACCCTCGATCTTAGTCAAGGGTACTGGAAGATACCCCTTGACCCTGAGGCGGTAGTCAAATCCACCTTTATCACCCCGTTTGGCCTCTACCAACTCAAGGGTAACGCCATTCGGGATGAAGAATGACTCGGCTACTTTCCAGAGGTTAGTGGACCATCTGCAAGCAGGGGCACAGGAATTTGCCTCTGCCTACCTGGATGACATTGCTATTTTCAGTGACATCTGGGAAGAGCACCTCCTGCACCTGGAAGCCATTCTAGGGTGGATCGCTTGGGCAGGACTGACTCTGAGGCCTGACAAGTGCCAGAGAGTATGGGGGAGGTCCAATACCTAGGACACCAGTTGGGGAGCGGGCACCAGCCACCTGAACCCGCCAAAATTACAGCCATCTTGGACTGGCCACCCCCCAGACCAAAAAGCAGATCCTCGCGTTTTTGGGTACCGCCGGGTATTATAGGAAGTTTGTCCCTCAGTACAATACCCTGGCCAGACCGCTTACCGACTTGACTAGGAAAACCCTATCCCGCAATGTGGACTGGACCCCGGACTGTGAACAAGCCTTTCAGGCTCACAAGGAGGCCTTGGGCAAGGGACCTGTGTTGGCCGCACCGTATTTTAACAAAACATTTCTGGTCCACACAGATGCCTCCGATTGCGGACTAGGAGCCGTGCTGAGCCAGGTCAACAACGCCGGAGAGTAACATCCAGTTATCTACCTGAGCTGGAAGCTTTTACCCAGTGAAGCTGCTTACGCCGCTGTTGAGAAGGAATGATTGGCGTTGTTCTGGGCCCTCAAAAAGCTACAGCCCTATCTATTTGGAAGGGAATTTACTGTGTTCACGGATCACAACCCCTTGGTATGGCTCAACCGGGTGTCAGGAGATAATGGCCGTTTGCTGCAGTGAAGCCTGGCTCTACAAGCCTTTAATTTTACCAACAAATACCGGTCGGGAAGGGAGAACCGAAATGCTGATGGCCTGTCCCGACAAGAGGATGTCTAAAGTATTTACAAGTCACTCCCCTCCGTGTGTGGACTAAAAAGGGGGAGTGATGTAACAGGCCATAGACCTTTACTGGGACTGTGGACTTAAACTATGGACTGGTGGGACTGTATCACAGTGCCCGTGCTCCTGGTTGCGGGCGGCGACATTCTCACTTCCTTGTTTTGACTGCCGCTTTTCTTATTGGTCCTTGTAATTGACTCCACCCAGGGCCAACCCTTTTTATACCCTGTCATGTCAGTAGACAAGCGCCCTTTCGTAGTGTACCTGTACTTAGCGCTAGTTCCTGCTGCTTTGTTCATGTATGACCTGACCTGCCTGGCGACGTTCCTGCGTATCCTGATCTGTTCCTATTCCATTGCCTGCTGGACTTGCTGAGAACCCACTATGTTGCTGACTGATCTGGCTGAGAACCCGCTACGTTGCCGACTGGACTGGCTGAGAACCCGCTACGTTGCCGACTTGACTGGCTGAGAATCCGCTAAGTTGCTGACCGATCTGGCTGAGAACCCGTTACATTGCTGACTGCTCTGGTTGAGTACCCGTTACATTGCCGACCCGACTGGCAGAGTATCAGCATCCGTTGCTGACCGTACAGGCTGAAACACAGCTGATGTGGCTAGCTGTGCTAGCTCTAACCCATTTACATTGCCGACCGTTAGGCTAAGCACTCGCTGCTTCAGCCGTTCATACTGGTATCTACCACCTCTGGCGGTGTGCACGCACGGAGTACCGGATCTCGGGCTATCTGTAGTTCAGCCGTGTTACTCATTACTCTCTACGTGTCTAACACTACCACTTCCTTAAGCTGGGCTCACTCCCTGTGGGGAGTTACAGGCTGTTCTCTGGGCGCATTACCATCTGTGAACCTTGTTGTACCTAGGTATCCTAGGCCCAGTTCATTGCTTGTCCTGCCTAACATCTACTGTAGCCTTTGGGCTAAAGAGCCAGCTGTAGGGTGGTATACCTGCCTCTGTACCCTCGTACCTGGACACCAGTTGCCTTCTGTTGTCTGTTGCCTCCGTTTCACCCCTAGCGTTCTAGGGTCTCTGCTACCAGTAGCTGTTGTCTTGGGCCGCCCTAAACCCTAATGCTCTAGGGTCCTTGATGCCAGCATCCGTATTGGGCCTCCGATCAACCCTAGCGTTCTAGGGTCTGTGTTCGCCAGTTGAGAGCTTTGGGACTCCTAGTGTTCTAGGGTCCTTGTGCCAGTACTCGTGGTCCGTGTGCCATTGGTTGCCCTAGCGTTCTAGGGGCTAAGTTGCCAGTATCCGTTGGTCTTGGGCTTCCAGTAATCCCTAGAGTTCTAGGGTTCTAAGGTCCAGTGTCTACATCAGCAGGTTGCTGCCTGTTCCTCACCCTAGCTCTCTAGGGAACTTGCTGCTTGTCTGTTCATTGTTGATATACCGTACCTATCTACCATTGTGTATTGTAGACAGTACTTGTACCATCTTATTCTGGGCTTGTGTGGGTATGTACGTTTATGCTGTCCGTACTTTATTTTCAATAAAGATATTTTAACCCTACAAGTCTTGTCTGAGTGTTCATCAAAAAAACGTGACAGACTGTCAGTTTATCCGATACTATGTCAAAAAGGGGATTTACAACCAGTAGTCGAAACCTTGGAATTATTCTCCACATTTTGTTGGACTTTCATGAACCAGCCTTAGGACACATATTGCCGACTCTTGGTCGATGGACGGCGGGAACGCTTGAAACGATGTCGTAAGGTCCCAACATCCGTCAATAGGATTGGGCGAACAGAAAGTATGCGGCCAACGGATTGGTTGAACAAAAGGCGGGATGTTTGAACTACTAGTAACGGCTTCTTGGGCTACCCTCTTTGTGTATGTGTATTGGGACTCATTGGGAACTGTGCCCCCCACCGAAAGCCTCTGTGTAGTAACCTAATCGCATCTGGCCCCTCTGTGTATCATGCTCCACCCTAGTCAGAGTGAGTCCTGGAAACGGACCAGTCAGGTTACACCTAATGTGGTTGCTCCCCTTCCCATAGGTTAGCGCATTTGGCCCCTCCCAGTTCATTGTGGCATTGTTTGGTTGTGTATAAAAACAGTGTGGTTTTGCTAATAAAGTGTGTTTGTGTGGAGTAAGCAGTGTAACGGAAGCTGAGAAGGGACCGCGTCGCCTTCTGCCGTCGTTCCCGGGTCTCTCCTTCTCGACGCCAGACTGGTGCCGTCGGATGCACCGGTCAAGCAAATCAACGTTCAGGTGGATGACTCAAAGTGGCGTCGAACCAAGGGATGACCGACTCTACCTTGAAGGATGCGGATAACGGAGGGGTCACGGGCTCTCGAACACCGTTGAACGTTCACAGAGCCGGAGCAGGAAAAGGGATGCAGGAACCCAAAGTAGCTGTAGCCAAGACGTTCGAGCACTCCGGTGCTCGACTCGAAGGTTGTAGCTTGTACAGGAAAACCACAAGGCAGAGTCCACATTGCCGCCTGACAGGATACGAAGTTCGGTAGCGGGATCCTGGCAGCAGACTGACGAACGATACAGGAACCTGGGCTCAGATGGGCGGCAGAGTAGCCACTTTAACCATAAGAACATAAAGGACTCCAGGACTCTGGTTCACTCCAGGCAGGTGACACCGGTGAAAAAAGGGCCAATGGCAGATGGAGCCAAAAGGCCAGTAGCAGAGGTCGACAAAAGGACCAATAGCAGATAGGGACAAAGGTCCAATGGCAAGTGACCTAACAAACACTATACTGCTAATGTTAATACAAACAGATCTGATTCATTCTAGACAAGGACAAAGGGTTGATTAGAGAGAATACACATTTAGGGGACTAGGCCAGGGGTTGAAGCACGTACACACTAGTTTGAATATGCGGTTTCAACCCTGGCCAATCAGTGTGCACAGTGAGTCGTTCGTCGACCAATCCGGCGTCGACTCACTGCCTCCGGTTTCCCGCGTTCGAGGCGGCATTGATGCCTCGAACAAAGGAACTGGGGAACCACCGGCTTCTATTCGGTGCTCGTGTATCCCTCGCACATATTACATACGATATAACATTCGATATACATGAAACATACGACGTTCAACATACATTAAACGTGCGACATTCGACAGTATATGAACTATAAGTCTTTTAACATAAAAAATGGGTGGTCAGTTCGCATGTTAGAGCCCTCAACTGAGTTCAAATAAGGCCAACGGGCCATAGTCTTTAGATAAATTGTTCGAGGTCCAGACAAGGGCTCAAGTAACGGGTAGGATCCGTTACAAGCAGTCTCCTTGTATACTTCTTGCCTGGATGGTCTAAAGAGTCCACTCTGACTCCCATCCTTCAAGGGCATCCACAGCTGGTTCACTCTTTGCTTTCAGAAGTTCCCAACGTAGAACAACTCCTTCCTCGACCTCAGCTCAGCGCTGTTCGATTCACCTTCCACCCTTCGACTCCTGGCCAAAATGACTTGCTGAACTTTGTGTCGAGACTCGAAACTGATCACCGTGGAGTTAGTTGACCCCCCTGACCGACGCATCAGTTTCACTGTTGGACCGAGGAGTTCGACGTTGGTGTGGTGTGTCCCATTCCTTACGGTACAGTGTTCCACTACTGGGGAGTGTGTCCCACTC
The DNA here is from genome assembly GCA_037306005.1 of Rhinophrynus dorsalis. Taxonomy (NCBI): domain Eukaryota; kingdom Metazoa; phylum Chordata; class Amphibia; order Anura; family Rhinophrynidae; genus Rhinophrynus; species Rhinophrynus dorsalis. The sequence continues at coordinate 8,224 of JBBDGT010000176.1, read as the reverse complement.
CTTATGGTATAGTGTTCCACTGGTGAGGAGTATGTCCCATTCATTACGGTACAGTGTTCCACTAGTGGGGAGTGTGTCCTATTCCTTATGGTATAGTGTTACACTGGTGAGGAGTGTGTCCTATTCCTTATGGTATAGTGTTCCACTGGTGGAGATGTGTCCCACTCCTTACTGTATAGTGTTACACTGGTGAGGAGTGTGTCCTATTCCTTATGGTATAGTGTTCCACTGGTGAGGAGTGTGTCCTATTCCTTATGATATAGTGTTACACTGGTGAGGAGTGTGTCCCACTCCTTATGGTATAGTGTTACACTGGTGAGGAGTGTGTCCTATTCATTATGGTATAGTGTTACACTGGTGAGGACTGTGTCCTATTCCTTATGGTATAGTGTTACACTGGTGAGGAGTGTGTCCTATTCCTTATGGTATAGTGTTACACTGGTGAGGAGTGTGTCCTATTCCTTATGATATAGTGTTACACTGGTGAGGAGTGTGTCCTATTCATTATGGTATAGTGTTACACTGGTGAGGAGTGTGTCCTATTCCTTATGGTATAGTGTTACACTGGTGAGGACTGTGTCCTATTCCTTATGGTATAGTGTTACACTGGTGAGGAGTGTGTCCTATTCCTTATGGTATAGTGTTACACTGGTGAGGATTGTGTCCCATTCCTTATGGTATAGTGTTACACTGGTGAGGAGTGTGTCCTATTCCTTATGGTATAGTGTTCCACTGGTGAGGACTGTGTCCCATTCCTTATGGTATAGTGTTACACTGGTGAGGAGTGTGTCCTATTCCTTATGGTATAGTGTTACACTGGTGAGGAGTATGTCCTATTCCTTATGGTATAGTGTTACACTGGTGAGGAGTGTGTCCTATTCCTTATGGTATAGTGTTACACTGGTGAGGAGTGTGTCCTATTCCTTATGGTATAGTGTTCCACTGGTGAGGATTGTGTCCCATTCCTTATGGTATAGTGTTCCACTGGTGAGGAGTGTGTCCTATTCCTTATGGTATAGTGTTACACTGGTGAGGAGTGTGTCCTATTCCTTATGGTATAGTGTTCCACTGGTGAGGAGTGTGTCCTATTCCTTATGGTATAGTGTTCCACTGGTGAGGAGTGTGTCCTATTCCTTATGGTATAGTGTTATACTGGTGAGGAGTGTGTCCTATTCCTTATGGTATAGTGTTACACTGGTGAGGAGTGTGTCCTATTCCTTATGGTATAGTGTTACACTGGTGAGGAGTGTGTCCTATTCCTTATGGTATAGTGTTACACTGGTGAGGAGTGTGTCCTATTCCTTATGGTATAGTGTTACACTGGTGAGGAGTGTGTCCTATTCCTTATGGTATAGTGTTACACTGGTGAGGAGTGTGTCCCATTCCTTATGGTATAGTGTTACACTGGTGAGGAGTGTGTCCTATTCCTTATGGTATAGTGTTACACTGGTGAGGAGTGTGTCCCATTCCTTATGGTATAGTGTTACACTGGTGAGGAGTGTGTCCCATTCCTTATGGTATAGTGTTACACTGGTGAGGAGTGTGTCCTATTCCTTATGGTATAGTGTTACACTGGTGAGGAGTGTGTCCTATTCCTTATGGTATAGTGTTCCACTGGTGAGGACTGTGTCCTATTCCTTATGGTATAGTGTTACACTGGTGAGGAGTGTGTCCCATTCCTTATGGTATAGTGTTACACTGGTGAGGAGTGTGTCCTATTCCTTATGGTATAGTGTTACACTGGTGAGGAGTGTGTCCCATTCCTTATGGTATAGTGTTACACTGGTGAGGAGTGTGTCCCATTCCTTATGGTATAGTGTTACACTGGTGAGGAGTGTGTCCTATTCCTTATGGTATAGTGTTACACTGGTGAGGAGTGTGTCCTATTCCTTATGGTATAGTGTTACACTGGTGAGGACTGTGTCCTATTCCTTATGGTATAGTGTTCCACTGGTGAGGACTGTGTCCCATTCCTTATGGTATAGTGTTACACTGGTGAGGAGTGTGTCCTATTCCTTATGGTATAGTGTTATACTGGTGAGGAGTGTGTCCTATTCCTTATGGTATAGTGTTACACTGGTGAGGAGTGTGTCCCATTCCTTATGGTATAGTGTTACACTGGTGAGGAGTGTGTCCTATTCCTTATGGTATAGTGTTACACTGGTGAGGAGTGTGTCCTATTCCTTATGGTATAGTGTTACACTGGTGAGGAGTGTGTCCCATTCCTTATGGTATAGTGTTACACTGGTGAGGAGTGTGTCCTATTCCTTATGGTATAGTGTTACACTGGTGAGGAGTGTGTCCCATTCCTTATGGTATAGTGTTACACTGGTGAGGAGTGTGTCCTATTCCTTATGGTATAGTGTTACACTGGTGAGGAGTGTGTCCTATTCCTTATGGTATAGTGTTACACTGGTGAGGAGTGTGTCCTATTCCTTATGGTATAGTGTTACACTGGTGAGGAGTGTGACCTATTCCTTATGGTATAGTGTTACACTGGTGAGGAGTGTGTCCTATTCCTTATGATATAGTGTTACACTGGTGAGGAGTGTGTCCTATTCCTTATGGTATAGTGTTCCACTGGTGAGGAGTGTGTCCTATTCCTTATGGTATAGTGTTACACTGGTGAGGAGTGTATCCTATTCCTTATGGTATAGTGTTACACTGGTGAGGAGTGTGTCCTATTCCTTATGGTATAGTGTTCCACTGGTGAGGAGTGTGTCCTATTCCTTATGGTATAGTGTTACACTGGTGAGGAGTGTGTCCTATTCCTTATGGTATAGTGTTATACTGGTGAGGAGTGTGTCCTATTCCTTATGGTATAGTGTTACACTGGTGAGGAGTGTGTCCTATTCCTTATGGTATAGTGTTACACTGGTGAGGAGTGTGTCCTATTCCTTATGGTATAGTGTTACACTGGTGAGGAGTGTGTCCCACTCCTTATGGTATAGTGTTACACTGGTGAGGAGTGTGTCCTATTCCTTATGGTATAGTGTTACACTGGTGAGGAGTGTGTCCTATTCCTTATGGTATAGTGTTACACTGGTGAGGAGTGTGTCCTATTCCTTATGGTATAGTGTTACACTGGTGAGGAGTGTGTCCTATTCCTTATGGTATAGTGTTACACTGGTGAGGAGTGTGTCCTATTCCTTATGGTATAGTGTTACACTGGTGAGGAGTGTGTCCCACTCCTTATGGTATAGTGTTACACTGGTGAGGAGTGTGTCCTATTCCTTATGGTATAGTGTTACACTGGTGAGGAGTGTGTCCTATTCCTTATGGTATAGTGTTACACTGGTGAGGAGTGTGTCCTATTCCTTATGGTATAGTGTTACACTGGTGAGGAGTGTGTCCCACTCCTTATGGTATAATGTTACACTGGTGAGGAGTGTGTCCCATTCCTTATGGTATAGTGTTACACTGGTGAGGAGTGTGTCCCATTCCTTATGGTATAGTGTTACACTGGTGAGGAGTGTGTCCTATTCCTTATGGTATAGTGTTACACTGGTGAGGAGTATGTCCTATTCCTTATGGTATAGTGTTACACTGGTGAGGAGTGTGTCCTATTCCTTATGGTATAATGTTACACTGGTGAGGAGTGTGTCCCATTCCTTATGGTATAGTGTTACACTGGTGAGGAGTGTGTCCCATTCCTTATGGTATAGTGTTACACTGGTGAGGAGTGTGTCCTATTCCTTATGGTATAGTGTTACACTGGTGAGGAGTGTGTCCTATTCCTTATGGTATAGTGTTACACTGGTGAGGAGTGTGTCCTATTCCTTATGGTATAGTGTTCCACTGGTGAGGAGTGTGTCCTATTCCTTATGGTATAGTGTTACACTGGTGAGGAGTGTGTCCTATTCCTTATGGTATAGTGTTACACTGGTGAGGAGTGTGTCCTATTCCTTATGGTATAGTGTTACACTGGTGAGGAGTGTGTCCTATTCCTTATGGTATAGTGTTACACTGGTGAGGAGTGTGTCCTATTCCTTATGGTATAGTGTTACACTGGTGAGGAGTGTGTCCTATTCCTTATGGTATAGTGTTATACTGGTGAGGAGTGTGTCCTATTCCTTATGGTATAGTGTTACACTGGTGAGGAGTGTGTCCTATTCCTTATGGTATAGTGTTATACTGGTGAGGAGTGTGTCCTATTCCTTATGGTATAGTGTTGCACTGGTGAGGAGTGTGTCCTATTCCTTATGGTATAGTGTTACACTGGTGAGGAGTGTGTCCTATTCCTTATGGTATAGTGTTACACTGGTGAGGAGTGTGTCCTATTCCTTATGGTATAGTGTTACACTGGTGAGGAGTGTGTCCTATTCCTTATGGTATAGTGTTATACTGGTGAGGAGTGTGTCCTATTCCTTATGGTATAGTGTTACACTGGTGAGGAGTGTGTCCTATTCCTTACGGTATAGTGTTCCACTGGTGAGGATTGTGTCCTATTCCTTATGGTATAGTGTTACACTGGTGAGGAGTGTGTCCTATTCCTTATGGTATAGTGTTATACTGGTGAGGAGTATGTCCTATTCCTTATGGTATAGTGTTACACTGGTGAGGAGTGTGTCCTATTCCTTATGGTATAGTGTTACACTGGTGAGGAGTGTGTCCTATTCCTTATGGTATAGTGTTATACTGGTGAGGAGTGTGTCCTATTCCTTATGGTATAGTGTTACACTGGTGAGGAGTGTGTCCTATTCCTTATGGTATAGTGTTATACTGGTGAGGAGTGTGTCCTATTCCTTATGGTATAGTGTTACACTGGTGAGGAGTGTGTCCTATTCCTTATGGTATAGTGTTACACTGGTGAGGAGTGTGTCCTATTCCTTATGGTATAGTGTTACACTGGTGAGGAGTGTGTCCTATTCCTTATGGTATAGTGTTACACTGGTGAGGAGTGTGTCCTATTCCTTATGGTATAGTGTTATACTGGTGAGGAGTGTGTCCTATTCCTTATGGTATAGTGTTACACTGGTGAGGAGTGTGTCCTATTCCTTATGGTATAGTGTTACACTGGTGAGGAGTGTGTCCTATTCCTTATGGTATAGTGTTACACTGGTGAGGAGTGTGTCCCATTCCTTATGGTATAGTGTTACACTGGTGAGGACTGTGTCCTATTCCTTATGGTATAGTGTTACACTGGTGAGGAGTGTGTCCCATTCCTTATGGTATAGTGTTACACTGGTGAGGAGTGTGTCCCATTCCTTATGGTATAGTGTTCCACTGGTGAGGAGTGTGTCCCATTCCTTACGGTATAGTGTTCCACTGATGAGGAGTGTGTCCTATTCCTTATGGTATAGTGTTCCACTGGTGAGGAGTGTGTCCTATTCCTTATGGTATAGTGTTCCACTGGTGAGGAGTGTGTCCCATTCCTTACGGTATAGTGTTACACTGGTGAGGAGTGTGTCCTATTCCTTATGGTATAGTGTTACACTGGTGAGGAGTGTGTCCTATTCCTTATGGTATAGTGTTCCACTGGTGAGGAGTGTGTCCCATTCCTTATGGTATAGTGTTACACTGGTGAGGAGTGTGTCCCATTCCTTATGGTATAGTGTTCCACTGGTGAGGAGTGTGTCCCATTCCTTACGGTATAGTGTTACACTGGTGAGGAGTGTGTCCTATTCCTTATGGTATAGTGTTCCACTGGTGAGGAGTGTGTCCCATTCCTTATGGTATAGTGTTACACTGGTGAGGAGTGTGTCCTATTCCTTATGGTATAGTGTTACACTGGTGAGGAGTGTGTCCTATTCCTTATGGTATAGTGTTCCACTGGTGAGGAGTGTGTCCCATTCCTTATGGTATAGTGTTCCACTGGTGAGGAGTGTGTCCCATTCCTTACGGTATAGTGTTACACTGGTGAGGAGTGTGTCCTATTCCTTATGGTATAGTGTTACACTGGTGAGGAGTGTGTCCCATTCCTTATGGTATAGTGTTACACTGGTGAGGAGTGTGTCCTATTCCTTATGGTATAGTGTTACACTGGTGAGGAGTGTGTCCTATTCCTTATGGTATAGTGTTACACTGGTGAGGAGTGTGTCCTATTCCTTATGGTATAGTGTTACACTGGTGAGGAGTGTGTCCCATTCCTTATGGTATAGTGTTATACTGGTGAGGAGTGTGTCCTATTCCTTATGGTATAGTGTTACACTGGTGAGGAGTGTGTCCTATTCCTTATGGTATAGTGTTACACTGGTGAGGAGTGTGTCCTATTCCTTATGGTATAGTGTTACACTGGTGAGGAGTGTGTCCTATTCCTTATGGTATAGTGTTACACTGGTGAGGAGTGTGTCCTATTCCTTATGGTATAGTGTTACACTGGTGAGGAGTGTGTCCTATTCCTTATGGTATAGTGTTCCACTGGTGAGGAGTGTGTCCTATTCCTTATGGTATAGTGTTCCACTGGTGAGGAGTGTGTCCCATTCCTTACGGTATAGTGTTCCACTGATGAGGAGTGTGTCCTATTCCTTACGGTATAGTGTTCCACTGGTGAGGAGTGTGTCCTATTCCTTACGGTATAGTGTTCCACTGGTGAGGAGTGTGTCCTATTCCTTACGGTATAGTGTTACACTGGTGAGGAGTGTGTCCTATTCCTTATGGTATAGTGTTACACTGGTGAGGAGTGTGTCCTATTCCTTATGGTATAGTGTTACACTGGTGAGGACTGTGTCCTATTCCTTATGGTATAGTGTTACACTGGTGAGGAGTGTGTCCTATTCCTTATGGTATAGTGTTCCACTGGTGAGGAGTATGTCCATTCCTTATGGTATAGTGTTACACTGATGAGGAGTGTGTCCTATTCCTTATGGTATAGTGTTACACTGGTGAGGAGTGTGTCCTATTCCTTATGGTATAGTGTTACACTGGTGAGGAGTGTGTCCTATTCCTTATGGTATAGTGTTACACTGGTGAGGAGTGTGTCCTATTCCTTATGGTATAGTGTTACACTGGTGAGGAGTGTGTCCTATTCCTTATGGTATAGTGTTACACTGGTGAGGAGTGTGTCCTATTCCTTATGGTATAGTGTTACACTGGTGAGGAGTGTGTCTATTCCTTATGGTAAGGTGAGGGTGTGTCTATCGGTATCGTGTAGGTGAGGAGTGTGTCCTATTCCTTATGGTATAGTGTTACACTGGTGAGGAGTGTGTCCTATTCCTTAGGTATAGTGTTACACTGGTGAGGAGTGTGTCCTATTCCTTACTGGTATAGTGTTACACTGGTGAGGAGTGTGTCCTATTCCTTATGGTATAGTGTTACACTGGTGAGGAGTGTGTCCTATTCCTTACGGTATAGTGTTACACTGGTGAGGAGTGTGTCCTATTCCTTACTGGTATAGTGTTACACTGGTGAGGAGTGTGTCCTATTCCTTATGGTATAGTGTTACACTGGTGAGGAGTGTGTCCTATTCCTTATGGTATAGTGTTACACTGGTGAGGAGTGTGTCCTATTCCTTATGGTATAGTGTTACACTGGTGAGGAGTGTGTCCTATTCCTTATGGTATAGTGTTACACTGGTGAGGAGTGTGTCCTATTCCTTATGGTATAGTGTTACACTGGTGAGGAGTGTGACCTATTCCTTATGGTATAGTGTTACACTGGTGAGGAGTGTGTCCTATTCCTTATGGTATAGTGTTACACTGGTGAGGAGTGTGTCCTATTCCTTACGGTATAGTGTTGCACTGGTGAGGAGTGTGACCTATTCCTTATGGTATAGTGTTACACTGGTGAGGAGTGTGTCCTATTCCTTATGGTATAGTGTTACACTGGTGAGGAGTGTGTCCTATTCCTTACGGTATAGTGTTGCACTGGTGAGGAGTGTGTCCTATTCCTTATGGTATAGTGTTACACTGGTGAGGAGTATGTCCTATTCCTTACGGTATAGTGTTACACTGGTGAGGAGTGTGTCCTATTCCTTACGGTATAGTGTTACACTGGTGAGGAGTGTGTCCTATTCCTTATGGTATAGTGTTACACTGGTGAGGAGTATGTCCTATTCCTTATGGTATAGTGTTACACTGGTGAGGAGTGTGTCCATTCCTTATGGTATAGTGTTACACTGGTGAGGAGTGTGTCCTATTCCTTATGGTATAGTGTTACACTGGTGAGGAGTGTGTCCTATTCCTTATGGTATAGTGTTACACTGGTGAGGAGTGTGTCCATTCCTTATGGTATAGTGTTACACTGGTGAGGAGTGTGTCCTATTCCTTATGGTATAGTGTTACAC